>NQII01007718.1:5286-50124 GCA_002778355.1 Clitarchus hookeri
TTTTTTTTTTTTCATCGGTACCGTTCTGCGGATATCTTTATCGTTTCAACCACTATGACCAATAGGGATAGTAACCTAAGGAATGCAGACACGTAGAATGGTGTGCTAAGGAAACGAGCCATTACACGTCTGGAACGGGGAATGGTCAAACTCGCTCCTAGAGAAACCGTCCTTGGCGCAAACGCAAAGGTCGGAGTCGCGAACTCCCGAATGTACGCCAAACATGCACGCCGCAATGCCACGAAACGCTCGAGACAACACCTTGCAGTTCGGGCTGTTGGCCCAACTGTTACGAGAGTTGGGAAGTTTTGGTCGGGGGAGTCGGACTTCCTGTCGGGTTTTTTTTATTCCCTTCTGGAAGGAACAGACGTCGTGCTGGGTGGGACTTGCAGATAGGCGTGCGGAGGTCGCGTGACTCGGGGCGGTGCTGCCGAGTCCGCAGTCCGTGGCGTTACTGCCCGCAGTCAGGGGTCGCGTTGCGAGGCAGGTAGCAGAAGGTCGCGCGCGTAAATTTCACTGAACAGGCCACCAGCATTGGTCGCATGTCCAGAATACGTCTTAGCTCACAGTAATCCCACCTCCTCAAAATACTCATATAAAAACGTTAGTTTCGTTCTTAAGAGACGTGGTAATGCCTGAAATAACAATATAGGGTGTTCACGGCAAGGTAAGATTTTTCGAAACAAACCTTTAAGAAAAAACTATGCTTATGGCCGGATATTTTATATACAGGATGTATCTAAACTATTGTAAGAAACTTCGGGAGGTGATTTCTGGGATCAAAACAAGCAAAGATGTCCCACAACGCAATGCCCGCCATGGGCAGCAATGCATGCGTGGCAATGCCTCATCATTATTGACAGACGAAGCCGGTAAAATATACTTGGGACAAGTCGATCATCTGCCCAGGCGTTATTGATACGTTGTTCTTTAAGTTGTCGTTCTTTAAGTTCTTTAAGTTGTCGTTAACCGCCGTAACATACACCACATTTTCATGTGTCCCCCACAGCTAATAGTCCAGTGGATTGAGGTCAGGGGACCGGGCAGGCCAATGCACAGGACCGCGACGCCCGATCCAACGTAACAACACAGTAAGCGGCGATAGTGATACATGTTACCACAAAGTGAAACGCGTTACCACAAAGTGAAACGCCTGTAACTCAATAACAACGCTTTGTAGAACATACGTTCATAGGATCAGTTTTGATTGTTTTGATCCCTGGTATCACCTCCCGAAGTTTGGACACACATTTTATAAATTAAATAACCTTATACTGACATGCAGGCTCCTAGTTAGGTTATAGGAAAATTAATAAAAATTGTCCTTAACACTTGACTTATCGAAAGTATAGTATTTAAATCATGACCTTTGAAGTCAGTATTTATACTTTCATACACATTAGGATATGGACTTGCATATTAGTGTTATATTTACATTGGTAACAATTTCACGGCTGTACATGTGTGACGTATGAATTAAGTGATCAGTACCAGGACAGTAATAATTTTCCATATGTCATAAGAATACAAATTTAGAAGTAAAAGTACATCTTAAACAGGGCTTTCAGGAAGTGCCCCTATTAACTTCGAACAGCCTATTAAAGTGCTGGTACCTCCTGATGTTTATGGATATCGGATCACTTGCATACTCGTGTGGCTCGTAAATTCTTACTAGGTCATGGGCCTGAATAATTGCCGGCTTCGTCTCCTTGCCACAAAAACGTAACATTTTAGTAACAGCAATCAGTAAAGATATTTATGTACTTAATATAAACTCTTCACTTACGTAAAAACTTATTTTCTTTAGGAGTGTGTTGTGTATCGCGAATGTCTGAGAAGTACCTTCAAAACCAACGTAATCAATTTTCAGATCTACAACTTCTCGATACCAGTGAAGTAGGAATCTTCAGCCTACAGAAGAAATAAATTGAAGATTTATTGGTTCTTGTTGGCATTTGCTTGTGTGGCTTAGTTCCTTCTATATTTCATTTTAAAAATGTATTATTCTTTTCAATGCACGAGCGACAATTTTGTGCGGTAATTTACTAAAAATTCAGGTAGAAAATAGAAGGCAGCGGGAGCATAATTTAATATAATTTAGCATTTACAACTGAAATCAATGGGTAATTTTAGTTTTCCTTATCCTGTGCTCATCGCCGTCAACTTCACCGTTATGGGGTTCAAAATACCGAATTGCGTGTCAGACGAACATACAAGATCTTTTAATTAGAAATAATTTTTTTTCTTTTTACCAAACTTTACTCAATGTCATACGGTTGTTTACAAATATATTTATCACGGTTTCAGTTGACCGACGCATGTGTAAAGTGATAAGACCCATGTCAATGTTAATTTCCCATGTGGTGGAAGAACTCACAATGTGCGTACAAGCAGATCTTAAGCAGGGTTTATAAATTGCCTAGTTTACCTTGAACAACCTTTAACTGAGGCGTTGATGCAGAGAAGAGCGCAATTTTACGTGAGCCCATAATCTCTACTGAAAAAAATTTAATATATTGGCGCTTGAGCATGTTTACGTACGCTAACAAATTCCGGGGCGTAAAGGAACCTCAATCTCACGTCAACAAAAATGCGAGTAAAAAATTCCAAGGACTGAAAAGAAATTTTGAAGGAAACCTGTTAGCGTATACAAAAGTTCATTCTCAAGAATGATCAGTGGCGTAATGGGAAACACGTATTCACTTGTCGAGTGAAGTTTGCTGCTATCGTTAGGGTTTACTAGAAATGAGGCTACGTTCTGATAGAGCCAGTGAAGTGAGCCATAGTCAGAAACGTTTTGCAAGTTTTAACGCAGGTTTATCATGGTCGAAAGTGTGAGTTCACTAATAACAAGAAGTGTCGAGAAAATAACTTGTCGGCAACAACGTGGCTCGACACACATGTCCGCTTGGACACACTAAAACGTCAGGCCCTTAAGATTACGGAAGACATTCAGATTCGTGGACAGTGAGACGTGGAAACATTGGAAAAGTATATATCCTGAATGGCAAAGTCTGTGTTTGAAAAATACAGTGGAAGAAGATATATACAGGCGGTTAACGGGCACACACTCGTTATAAAACCATCATTCAAAACTAGTTTTTTTTTTTTAGAATAGTCGCTTGAGGATATTTTTCTACAACTGTAATATTTAAATATTTAATTCCTTAACGCCAAGTCATGTCATAATGATGTAGGTCACAGCAACATGTGCTCACGAATTTTATCACAAATATCGTATTTCTTCTGAAGCGTATCTTGAAGTCATAGAAATGCAACAAAGGAAGTACTGTACTTTTCTCTCCAACACTAATTTACCATACAATCAAGGTTTACCTTCTGTATACTTTAACTTTTACGATGTGTAATTTAAAACTTAAAATTAAACTGCGGGCTGATCGCAAAATGAAATGCCTGGAAAATTCTTTACGTGACACCAACATTTATTTCTACCTGTATATAATACACTTACGTAAAATTATGAAATTTCTATGGTTAAGTTTATAAATTTAAAGATTTCTTAATTTTTTTATGTCTGTCAAAACGAAATTCATAAATTGTTGTACTGAAAACGTGGCAAATACTTTTGGACTCTTGAAACCTCTTAATGAAGATGGAAGGAGAAGTTCAGCATAGAAGAGAAGATAAACAAGAGTCGTTGCAACATTAAGTCACGCTAGAGCAATACTTGGGTACATGGTAATAGAGCTGTTGTTTACAAGTGGTTCGTAGACCGCTACAGTCATGGATTTACCTTTGCTTATAGTCTTTCTGTTACTAAGGGCGCAAGTAAACCACAAAATTTACATTTTAACGTGGCCAGTACACGCGAGTCGTTTCAGATCCTTCTAGAATACTTACCCATGAGGGTTTTCATTAGAGAACATTTAATAAATTGGCTTGCAGCTTTTTGAAACCTACTTAATTATAAACCGTTACGTAAATGGAGTTTTAGAGGTGCCATTAATTTTCTGTTTGCACGACTGATTCATGATATTGCTGTCATTTAATTTGGTTTTATGTGTCGATATATTTGTTAATATTTATTAATACATATATTTGTTACTATTTATTAATACACATATATTGTATCTATTTATTAATACATAAATAGGATGGGGTGAATCCCGCTGACAAACTTCGTGAGGTGGTCCTTCACACAAAATCAAACAGGAAAAATTAAGGACACTTTATGCTTAAATGGAATATTAAAGGAGTTGTAAGCACTGGAAAAATCAAGATTTTAATCTTTATTTTTGAAAAATATAGGAAATGAACTGAACTTAAATTACAATTCTCCGAACGTTATTTTATGTTATCGTGATCTTCTACCTAAGAGTAAACTCTCATTAATACTTACCACCGTAATGAAAATAACAAGGGTGGCGACCCCCTTGTTGCANTTCTACCTAAGAGTAAACTCTCATTAATACTTACCACCGTAATGAAAATAACAAGGGTGGCGACCCCCTTGTTGCATAAATATTTTTTACCGCTATACAATTCCAGACGCATAGGTAATACCGGTACTTCCTGCAAGGAATCGAACACTGACGGTCTTCGGAAACAAACAGGCTGTTTCAGTACTATTAGCTCATTAATAAATGGCACATGTTGTTTACAGTAAGTTGTTAAAAATGCCCTCCACCATAGTCTGTGTAGTGGGCACTTACGCAAACCATCAACGCAAGTAGGTAGTATTGCCTACGTGCAAGGGGCTGTATCGCTGCAGCCGAAGATTTGCGTACATTTAAACGAAAACGGTGGGTTCAGGGCAGTTGCAACCAGAATACCATTTTATGACGATGAAAAATTTGTACACGATAAGGGGGTTGCCACCCTGTTATTTCACTATGGGAGGAGGTACTTAGAGTTTGTTCTTAAGTTGTAGATCCCGATAACATAAAACCATGTTCGGAGAGTTGTAGATAAACTTATTTAGTCCAATATTTTGAAAAAAAAAAATAAATAAATAAAAGTTTAAACTCTCTTTATTCAAGGGATTTATCTCCCTTAAAATTCAGTTTAGGTAGAAAGTGTGCTGTACTTTGCATAAGGATCACCATGTGAAATTTGTCGGTGGAATTTTGCCTCAACCTGAATATTAGGACGTAGATATTCCGTAACATTTGAACATCAAAATGAATATCTGGGAAAGATCATCNTGCCTCAACCTGAATATTAGGACGTAGATATTCCGTAACATTTGAACATCAAAATGAATATCTGGGAAAGATCATACTATAACTGTAGAAAACAAATGACTATAGTCTATTAGCGATTTCTTAAAAATTTTTGAATAAAACCTTTGAAAATCATCCCATGTATGATGGTTTGTTTGTATCCTAAATTGTCCACATATAACAAGCGTTTTATACTTCTGTTAACGTAAAAACACCTTAGTTTTATAATACTAAAGTTCTGGTTATANTTCCATATATAACAAGCGTTTTATACTTCTGTTAACGTAAAAACACCTTAGTTCTAGTTATATTTTATTCATAAATTATAATAATTAAATTCTAATTAATATGAACCGAACAGGGAGAAAATAGACATGTTGGTAATGCCTAGTAAGAAATAGTTCTTATGCGAAATATTATTACACTTATTGCGCACGAATCCGGCGCGTTGTCCCTTGGTGTAATTTTCTAGACTTAGTTAAACTTTGTTTGCAAGAGGCGGAGGAATATCCTGGAAGTAGGACTTAAGCAGGGCTTCAGAAAAGTTGGACGTAACCGTGAATGGACCATAGCTGTGTTTGGGCTCGTTTAGCAACACAAACACACACTTGTCAGCACAACTTATACTTCGGATGTCGTCTAATATATGTGGAAAGTGCGTATGTAATATTATATTTACAGTTACAGGACGATATTATACTGGGTATTTATCTTGTTGTTACAGAATACCTGATACAGTTTTTTTTTTTCAACCGGGTGATCATTAAAAACCAAGGTGAACGAATGGTATCCCTTGGGTGACAAATCACGTGTTTTTGTTACAACACATGTGGGTTTATCTTTGCGAGCCTAGGTTGTGGCGGCAATGCACGCACTTCATATACAGTCGATGCTCCATTCGGTGACGTTAAAATACACACTCGGCTGCACTTTGATACCTGCGTGTGTTCGTTTCACGAAATCGAATTTGTTTGACTTCACACTGCACGGCCATGGGCAAGCGATGGAAAATATCAAACGAAGTGGATGTCGTTGGAATTGCTTACCGATTGAATTATATGAGCCATTGCAGAATTTCGGCTCACACCGTACCCTATTTCACCTGCTTGTTGAATAAGCGCAATATCTTACTGATAACATACACCAAGGATTATCAGAGTTGAAATTCAATTGTTTTTGTTAGTAACTTACATCCTTGGCGATAAATGATCCTGAACTTTTTTACGTTCCCGTAAAAGAACGGACTATACGTTTGGAAGGAATTTTCTGCTAACACTTTAAAATCTACATATATACCTATAGTGGAACAGAGAACATTCTATTGTAATTACTAATTTTACGCACATATATTTTAGTCACAAATTGTTATAATTTTTGTACCTGAAATCTAAGTGCACTATAGCAATTATTATTATTATATTTGTAAACATTATTATTAATTGTTTATCACACACCATTAGGATGATAATTATTACGGTCTTGCGTGACGATGGTTTCTTTACAAAATGTGCTTTCTGAAGCGTCCAGAATGAAAGTACTCGTATATTTTGATTAGAAATAGACACTTAGTAATTTATGTTTTAAATATTTATAAGTTAATTCTAGCCAAATATTTTACACTGTTACAGAATATATGCTTTCATGTTTGGTATGGGAAACACATCGTAATTTTCTGACATTTTTGTAAGTATGGTTAACTCTTTCTAATGAGTTCTGAATTTTTTACTGTTGGGTGCAGTGCTCTATTGAAATCTACCCCCCCCTTCTTCTCTATAGGCTGTTCACAGTAAAGTTAGCACATTTGAGGCCCTAGTTTTATTTTCCTATCAACCATTTTTTTTATCCTTCCACCGCTGTTTTAAATAAATATTGCCAGGTTAGTGACAAACACAGTGTATATATTTCACCGGACTCGGAAATTGACGTATAAGGGTACAATAAAATGTGTTTATTGACTATTATTCGCAATAAGAGGGCTTTAAAAATGGTTCACTTTACCGTACATAGCATGTACCTTAAAAAATCGTTACATTATGCAGTGTTCAACGTAAGGCTGTGTAGCAACGTAATGATGAAGCTTCGCTGGCCATCCGAGCAACAGGCGGCCCAATATACCGGCAGAAACTGACACGTGTCATTAATCATCTGGAGATATGCGGAACAGGTGTGCGGGACGTCGAAACAGGTCTCACAGGGGCGCGCGGTATACTATATTTTCCTTGCACGATGCACACAGCCACGTGAGAGTCATTCCATTTCCTCAGTTCATCGCTTCGGTACCCAACATACGCGGTTGTATTTACGATAATTTTAGCGCATCAGCTGCACAAGCTCTTGATTCGGAATGTTTAACGAAATTGTGTTGCACTGGCGGGGCTATACTCGAGTTGAAGAGTTTTACTGCTTACAAAACTGTTATTTGCTTTCGAATTTTTAACGCATTCGGTCCCTGTCTCCATGGTCGAGGACGTAGCGAACATTAAGGCTACTTATGATTGACATCGTACACAACAAGGATTCAGTTCCCCGTGCTTGGAGCATGTTCTTTGTGAGAAATCTGATTTGTTGAGGGACTATTTAATCACAAATTTCTCCCTAGCATGTTCATGTGAACCTCCTCATATTCGTATGTAATTACTATGATTAAGTTGAACACCTCTCTAATGCAAGTTGTTTGAAAAAGACTAAAAAACAAAAGACAAATGTGCTTGTAGCATTTAACGAAGCTGTTTCCCAACCGATGTGATTCGAGGACGTATGTAGAAACGAACATCTCGCGCATAGCCATGATGGAAAACAAAATCAGAAATAATTTCCGCCAAAATATTTTCCAAAATGCTCAAAACAGTTGCTACATTTACGTATGAGTAATATAGTTTAGGCACCGCTTATCTGTTTGAAGGCGAGTTACGTTATGATGTTATTAGAGCAGCAGAATTGCCTTTCGCCTAGTCAAATAAGAAATTAGCTTTTCGTATATATGATAGCCACTAACGGAAGTAAATCTTCAGAAATGAACACAGTAAATTAGATATCTAACACGCAGTCAGCTTTCCGCGAGATAAATAAATGTGCCCGCTCGTACATTTAAAGTATTTGTGGCGCTGTCAACGAATAGACTAGCAATTGCAACACTGGCGCCTAACATGGATTAGTTAACGTTTGTAATTAACATTTTCATAAAACTCTTGTCTATAATAATACGTACACACACTAACACATACACATAATTTATGGGAGTTCACATAAGCTAATATTAACTACACTCGTAATAAAATTGATTTTTTTTTTCAGTTTCGTGTCGATGAAAATTTTTTCCTCAACTGTGTCACCAAATGTAAGCATCAACGTCTCGTAGATATTAAGACGCCATTTAATTTCACTGCCGCGGAAGCTGACATAAATTGCAAAATTTCTAAGACGTGACCAAAATATTTGAAGAAGAAATAAAACGTAAGCAGAAGAGGTGGGCCAGGCTACATAAATTCGATATAATATGTTCAGCAAGGTTGGTTTTCATGCGTAAATATATCAAATTGCTAAACTCGCATATGGGAAGGGGGTGTTTATAATTGTGTGTGTGTATGTATGAAGGAGAACAACAGTATTATTATGGACTACAACGAATATCTTGACGCTATTCTCCACCTGTGGGTCATAGGGTCCCCAGTTAATGTTAGATGGCACAGACTATAAGGTGTCTTGAAGGTTGAGGGTATATAAAATA
This sequence comes from Clitarchus hookeri, assembly GCA_002778355.1. Taxonomy (NCBI): domain Eukaryota; kingdom Metazoa; phylum Arthropoda; class Insecta; order Phasmatodea; family Phasmatidae; genus Clitarchus; species Clitarchus hookeri. Next base: position 14,197 of record NQII01007718.1, read on the forward strand.
ATGCTTCATTACATCTTGGTTTTTAACGGGTTTATTTGACGGGAAATCATACACACACATTCCCGGAACTTTTCCGGGAGTTTATACCTACTTTCCCGGCACCTTGTGCCGAGAATTTACTCATACGTTTCGACTCTGCGAGTTCTTGGCCTGAAGGGCTGATTACAATGTTCTGGCTAACGTTTTCGATGCTGTGGGGGCATTAGGTGACAGGACACGTCCCTGAGTGATGCCGTTGTTACTTAACTGTACTTGTTGTGGGGTAGTTGTTCCGGCAGTTGAGGTCTGGTGAGTTGGGTGGCCCGGATACAGGCCCTCGGACTGGCTGTGGTTGGCTTGTTGCACTCAGCTGGCTTCATCTCGACGTGGCACTCCTCGTTGAAGCTCACCACTCGCTCCGATTCACGGCGTAGGGTTGTAACTGACTGATTACTTCCCTACCACATCCCAGCAAGGGACCCCCGGCAGGCCCCCACCCCGGCTCTCTCTCGGTGCGGGGTTGCACTGGACTACTCCCACTCGCTCAATGTGGTGCTCCTTGTTGAGCTCACCACTCGACTCTGCCTTCTCGGTGCGTAATTGTGACTGGCTGACTGGTGACTGGTGACTGACTGACTGACTGACTCGCATCCCAGCGTGGTGATACTACTTGTCCGACATAACTCTGGTAACTGTTTAACTGATTCTGCCGGGGACCAAACCCCGGCATCGGCTGACCGAATCACTCTCTCGGCGCAGAGAGTTCCACGTTCCAGCTCCCGATCGTGACTACCTGCGCATCCCGGTGTGGCGGTACCGAATGCCGCGCCACCTGCTGCTCGTCGCTTCCCGGCGATGGGGTTTCACTGACTGACTGTCTCTGCGAACTGACGCGGCCGGGGTCCGATCTCCCCAGCCTCGGTTAATGGCTGCACTCACGTCCTCTGTCGGCTCGCGATTCTATTTGACTAGTTGGCGTAACTGATTCTCCCGGCGCGGAGTATCGCAGCTTCCGACTGCCCCGATATGACTGGCCCCTCCCTTGTCTAAAAAAACGGCTTTTAAACTATCTGAGCGCCCTCCCTAGGTTCCTACACGTGTCTCCTGTGTTTGGAGAGGGAGGAGGAGGAAGGATTTTAACAAAGAGCACTTTATACATGCGTTCTAGTTCTTGTTGNGGGGGGGGGGGTGTGGGCCCTAAAGTTTATCCTGCCAGCTCTCCTTCCACAGCGCGTGTCCAAGTTTCCCTGTGGTTTGCTAAGGGTGGTGGGGGAAAGGTCATACGCTGCACTGACACATGTAATGGCCTGCAAGTGCTAACTACATCTGGCTTCTCTGTACATGTTCATGTTGAAGGTACTCGCGGGCGATTAAAATCGCAGGGGGCGTCAGCGAGGTTTCCACTTCCAATATGCATTACACATCAATTTCAAAAGGACCTTTATTGAGACAGTCTACACTAAATACAATTTTTTATGTGGCACGAGTGGTTAAGGGTCGGTGTTAGATGTGGAGCTCTAAACATTGGGGTTTTGAGAGCCAATGGGGGTGAAACGAGGTGAGTATAAAGTAGTGCCGGAATGCAAGGGTGAGGAAAACCTGACCAGCGGCATTGTCCACCCCGATTCCCACATGTGCGAGTCCGGGAGCGATCCCGCCAGGAATCGAACCCATTTCACCTAGGTGGGAGGCGAGAAGTCTGACCACTACATCACCGCGGCCCCCATTGGATGTGGACGATATAGACCTAGTAGAGATCTAAGGGAAGACAAGGGTGTAAAGATGTTTCCCTGCTTGCTCTCTTAACCTAGCGGGAATACACCTACCCCAAAATCGCCGTTCTCGTACCACCGCTCTGGGGAGTCCATCGCCAAATTACGTCAATGCCATTGATACTGATGTCCACCTTCTCAAATACGCTAATTTCCTAGTGGCTCTCCTTTGTAGCCAGGGCGGGGTTACTGGCGTTAAATGTTAAGCTGCTGCAAACCCACCGTGTCAGCCAGGCCAAATTATTCTGTGAACTTTTGCAGATTCCTGCCTTTGTGGATGTTACGTGATGTAGCTATTTGTTTATGAACTGGGTTTTGATAGCATAACTGCATGTGCTTATGCCTCACCCGACGTTGCTATTCATTTTGCCTTCGTAACAATATACAGAAATACAAACACATAGTGAAACTTTAATTTTATATGAATAACAATATTTTTCTTTTTCGATGGCAATGCAATCTCTCCTAGTTAAACCATTACAATTTGAGAAATGTTAAGATGTAAGTAAAGGTTTCTCTCAGAAAGCCGCCCCTATTATTCTACAGAGATAAATCAGGGACGTTTATAAACCAAAATTCAAGGAGACTTATGAGAAAATTAGTAATATTAAACGTACAAGTTTATCGTAGTGACAAGCAGTGGAAATTCAGTACGGGACCTTTGTGTCGAGAACTATGGACCGAGCACATAAATATTAAAAGAGCGTGAAATAATTTTTGGTTAGCTAGGTAGTTTATGAGCACTGGTGACCTGTAATTTCAATAACTCTTAACGAAAATATAAGACACAGTTTATTGTTTCCGCCTGTCATTATATGGGCTAAAGTAAATCATAACGGACGCCTCGCAATAAAACTTAAGTCCATAAAAACTCCAGGCCAAATATTGCGCGTAAAATGGCCGTTATATCNAACGGACGCCTCGCAATAAAACTTAAGTCCATAAAAACTCCAGGCCAAATATTGCGCGTAAAATGGCCGTTATATCACGCTTATATTCTAGTGCTCAGAAGAAGCTGCATTAAGTTAAACTTTACACAACGGACGTAAAAATAATGCCTTAGAACTTATATTATTTTATCTTTCACAGGACGTACGTTCTGCATTAATTATTGTGAATATTAATTAACTAATATACTTGAATACATAAAACCTCACCTCAAACGCAGGCGGAATTTAGAGATTGGGTTTCGCGAATACGCATACTTCAAAAAATAATTTAGGTCTTAGTTTAAGAAAGGTATTATACCAACAAATAGAGAAGAAGAACCACCTCCGACGGATTGATGCGATTCATACAAAGTGCAGCTTATTAAATGAATACCACGATAGTTAATAAAAATGAAGATATGATTGTTTATCACTATATGATCGAAACCATTTAGACTCAAGTTAAAAAAATTAAGCACAAATAAGCAAAAAAAAAATTTTTTTCCAATGGGCCACTTTGAAAGTTCAGCAGCATTTAAATAGTGGAACAGTATTTTTGCTCTTTTGAAATCATTATGAATTTACTTCATTGTCTTTATAGATACTTCATTACACAGAAGCTAGACTTAGCAAATATCGTTTAACTTTATTGACTGGTTCCATGGGTGTTATTAATAAAAACACGAAGCTAAAATATGGATTTGTGCCACAGGGTAGCATATAAAGCAAATTTACACGCCATGTACTAACATTTCCGTGCCAAAAAATTAATATACGCAAGAATAAAAATAAAAGGGTATATTTAAGGTAAGCTGTAGTATGGCTATGGGCGATACTTTAATGAACTCTAATCATCTGCGGGAAAATGCACAACACAGCTTAAAACATAACTTAATCGCTTAAGTTGCTGTTTTAGTTATATTATTTTAAACATGTAACTTGATTACTGAAAAAAATTATATAATACCTAAAGTTTTCACTTTTAAAGATATAATTTTATTTAAAGTATTTTCTTGAAAATAATTTTGTAAACATACCAAAATGATTAAACTTAGTTATTAATGTAGTTCAATCCTGCCCTGTTCCTCACAACGTTGGTAAATGCTACTATCACGTTTTAATTCTCGCAGCGTAAAAATTTTTTTTTTAACATACGGAAGAGAAAATTACAAAATATTTTTCAATACAAGCAAATTTAACGAGTCTTGAAACCTTCAGTGAATACGGTTATTTTAAGTACTTCTGAGCAACGCGTTAGGTTTTAATTCATTTCACTATGTTAAAATCAGTTCGCAACGCGTGCACATTAAGCGGAAATAATATCCCTTTTTCATATTGCAGAGAAAGTATTCTGTCATGACGAAACAGACAGTGAAAGAGAAACACTTGCAGTAAAGAACGAGACATGAATAAAACGCACAAAGTTGGCTGTTGAAACCAGAAGAGGGAAAAGAAAATTCAGATTTCGTGCTGTATCTCCATACGGGAAGACAGCAAGGGAGGAAAAAAAAAATTGCAGAAAGGAATTTCGGACTAAAGTTGCTGTTGGTGGGGGTATTTAAGGCAACTGTTTCGTTCCTAATGAGATCGCATTAGCATTTACAGCTGGCGCAGGGTTTTTGAAGGGTCGAGCCCCGGAGAGCTCACTCCAGGGGTTCGCGCCGTTACTGTTGCACGTTACGTCGGGGTGAAGTGAGATATGCAAACGAGGGGACGTTAACCCCTTACCCCCCACCTGCACTTCCTCCCTCGTATCTCCCTCTGCCCGGTCTTATACTTTTAATTTCAGCAGGGGCACTGTCTCCGCTCGTTGTTAACCCAGCTTCGAAGGGCGACGTCGCCTGCCTATCTCGCAAGCTCTGCACTCTAGCGTATCGTCGAGTGGGACAAGGCACGAACACACCAACCTTTTTTTTTCTTTCTTTTTTAGTTTGGATCATTTGCTTTTTCGCTTTGAACGGGGAGGCTAATAAGGGGGTCGTACTACAAACTGAAATAAAACTAATTTTAAATCTAAAGAAGGATAACACAGCCATAACACAAGTGGGATTCGAACTCTGATATCAATCCGTTTCACATGGTGGGATTAAAAAATAAGGCCAAACTATTTTTGCTAAAATTTGACAACAGTCACGCCAACTTCTCATAATAAAGCCATTATATGTAATTAGCATTATTTCCTTACAATTAAAAGATGTGAAGATCACTTGCTACTTGGTGTATCTGCTACTAGTGCAAACAGCCATTGTGCCCTTAAATATTGTACTGTGAGTTAATCGGCTGGAAACGTAAACCCACAGACATATAGGTACTAGCAGACACCAGAATATGAAAGATTAAGAGTAAATGCTTTTGTTGCTATCCCCCTCCCTCCCCAAAAAAGACAAACTTCACTCTTGAAAAGGAACTATCTAAATTCCACGCTTATTACCGAATATGAGTTATAAACAGCAGGAGAAAACGGAGAAGTTTGGTGCATCGGCGTCTGGCGTGGACCGTCGGAGCTGTTCATGCTCTGTCATTCCGGTCAGCCAGCGGCCATATTGTCCGCTATGTTAGATATCGGTGACCTTTACCTGGTGACCTTTGACCCTGAAAACACCTAACAAATAATTTTTTTATAAAAAATGATTTTAAAATAATAAAACAAATTATTAAATATGAATTTAAAAATTATTATTTTAAAAATTGTTTTAAAAATATTAAAAAAAACTTACATTTCCAGATGTCCCCCAACCCACGCACAGCAGACGACTGACCCCCACCCCAATTGCTAATGGCTGTTTAGTTGGCAGGTTTCCACTCCCATACCCCCTCACCTAAACTCTTTATAATGTATGTAGACATATTGTTTTTTTTATTTGTCATTTGTTTATTCATTTCTGGAGGATGCCATATTGGATTTCGTATGTCTACTTTTACATCACTTAGGGGACGTTAGTGTATTAACAATCGACATCGCCACCAAGCGAGTGGCCGATTTAGCCACCAGGTGGCCACCATATTTGTTTACGTTTTAAAGTATAGGTTACGCTGCCGTCGCCCTCCATTTTTTATTCTTTTTTCAAAACATTGGTGGCGTTAATTTCTCGATTCAGCCACCAGGTGAGCTGACGGCACTCATTTATAGACATCAGAAAAATCTGTAATTTTTCATCCTATTTAAAAAAAAAATGGTTTTTCAGTCAACAGTATACCTACATGCTTGATGCAAGACTTTGACTACCTGCATAATTTATTAAATATGTATTTTTTATTAAATATGACAAGTAGTTCCATTTTAAAAATTATTTTTATTTAATTACATAATTGTACACTTTGTACGATCCTTTTTAATTAAATTTATTTTATTTCTGTGCTTTTCAAATTTTAATTTTATTCTGTCAAATTAAGTAAGTTCGAAATACAACACAGTTTTATTCACAGGCATTTTAAAAATAAAATTAATTAATTTATAACAGTCACTCATGACCTCAAAAAAATTACAATATTCTTCAATACATATGGATCTCATAAAAATGCAACTTTGTTGTAGGTTACGGTCTTTTACGCATCTCGCTATTCACACTCGTGTTGTCCTTGTGCGGAAATATCGTGACATTTATTACGCCGTCACACTGTGCGGGGCAAGGTTATGTAGGTAACTACACTTCAGAGGACATGTACCGAAGTCACATGAGACTTGCTTGCAGCGAACCTGGTGCAGAGGTACTGCTGAGAAATGCACTTCTCCTTTACAGGTATTTGCATGTCTTTGCATGTCTCAACCATCCGTCACACCCGTCGGTCGTTCGTCCGTCAGTCAGACATCCATCTCTTTTTTTTCATCCGTCAATTGAAAGCAATTCACAACAATCCGCCTCTCGTCAATCTATCTGTAAGGCAAAATTTCAGCGTGACAACTTAACATCGTGTTTTTTCTTTAGTTGGAGGTATATTTTGTTTGGAAATGCATTTTCAAGAGAAATATTGACTGGAAATAATTTTTTTTACGTGATAAGAATATATGTATACTGAATTATTGTTTACATTTAAAATGTATGAATTTACCACCAAAGATAAATAAGCACACATCCACTGCCATTCGTTTTATTTCAAAGTGTGTATTGACGTCTACGAAATGTCATCAGAAGGCGGTGGCCCATTCGTCCGTCCGCCGAAAGTTAAAGTTTGGGAAATATTTGACGTATAGAAAAAAAAATGCCCTGCGATTGGTTGAAGAACACGCGACCGCTGGACGGATGGGCAACTCACAGTTGCGAATGATGAGTCTAGCTTAATAACTTGACGCTCTTATACGTGACTGGTGCATGAATAAAGTCATTAGGCTAATGACAATGTACATTTTTTACTCATGGCGGAAGAATAAAGATGAGGAGAAAAATATATCTTAACACTTTCAGTGAAAGTGTGGGGGTTAGACTACTAACCACCCACCAAGGTGAACCGGGTTCGATTCCCGGTGTGGCCGACCCTGGATTTTCACACGTGGGAATCGTGCCGGAAGATGCCGCTGGTCGGCGAGTTTCCTCGGGGGTCTCCTGTTATCCGCTTGCATTCCGGCGCTGCTCCGTACTCAGCTCGCTTCGCCCTCGTCAGCTCTCAAGACCTCGATGTTAAGAGTCGCCCGAATCTCTTCACTCACTCTGTCTGGGACGTTGCATATGGAGTGGCTTGAATGGTCTGCACCGTACACAGAAGAACATAACGTCCAATGAGAAAGGTTCCCGTACGTGTGGCAGACGTCATTCGCTGTTGAAACTATGNCATAACGTCCAATGAGAAAGGTTCCCGTACGTGTGGCAGACGTCATTCGCTGTTGAAACTATGTTCCGTAGCCTCATGAACCACTGCTGCCAGTAACATGAGGCACATATAGATTTCTGTTGGTCCCGACGTAAGACAAAACGTCATATGGATGTCAATACAGTTCCGGACAAAATATTCGTTTGTTGTAACGCATGAAATTTAATTTTTATTTTTGACTGAAATGGTTAAACATGGCTTTCTTAAGTGCTGAAATTATCGTAAATAACCGGTACTTCGCAGCACGTCAGCTCCAACTGGGCGTCGAGACCCGGCGAGGGTGTACGAGCAAAGTGCCTGCAGCATGCCGCGCCACTATCAGCATTCAGACTGCCGAGATCACCCTTGTTATTGGCTTTAAATATATGATAAGAAGTAGCTGCCTACGTGTTAAGTTTTAAGTATTGACCAAATGCTCTCAGTTCATGAACGTCACTGTAGGAAAGTTGGCCGTGAGCCTGTTTTGGTGCAAGCCAACTTGAATGGAGCGATTGTAGATTGCAGAGGTCGTGGTCTTTGAAAGGTTCGAAAAACACTGGTTGATATAATTAAATATATATAATTTGACAACATATACGCGTATCATAATAACAATTCCAGCTAAGTATAATTTTAACAGATTTTATTTTCGTGAAAAATAAACCCAATGGAAATTAGTATTTTAAAGAAAAGTTTCATAGTTGTTTATAATATGAAATATTGTTTGCTAGAATTAATGTTGTTTGAAATTTCAATGTAAAGTAATATTGAAATCAAATTATTTCCAGTTTAATCACCCATGGAAAAATGATACTCTGAAAATTATTCAGCAGCAATTNTAATATTGAAATCAAATTATTTCCAGTTTAATCACCCATGGAAAAATGATACTCTGAAAATTATTCAGCAGCAATTACACTTCTAATGTTGTGAGTAGGTATGCTATGTGTCAGCTAAGTTGGTGCCAGACGACAAGTAGAGTAAACGCTCACCCTTCTACGTTATGCTGATTAGAGTACATTGGGACCTTCCGAACCATAGACTAAATATGAGGAGATCGATCTCGCTGGCTGCGCACAACCAATCTCCGTGTCCCAACATTGAACTGCTGTTCTGCCAACACGTCTGGCGAAAATAGCATGATTTGGATTTTAGGTTAGGAAACTGATTTTTGAACAAATGCTTTGAGGTGTATGCATACTTTCTCTAATCAATTTGCAATGCTATTTAATTAAATTCAAGTTGGTAAAAGTATTTTATTCACATAATATNGCATACTTTCTCTAATCAATTTGCAATGCTATTTAATTAAATTCAAGTTGGTAAAAGTATTTTATTCACATAATAGTGCTTGTCATTCAAAAATTAAGATGTGAACAAATATTTACATCACTGTTGACCATGTGACTTTGACAGTTGTGTTATTTTGGGGTAGGTCAATTTTGGGTACGTGCGCAGAAGACGAATAAGCGATCCATCTCATCTTTAGCATATATTCCAAAGATTCTAGTCCGCAGAGGGTAGCGGGAGAAGTAAATGCGCAATGATCTGAAATTTATTCCTCTACGAACTTTACACCAACAAAATTGTAGGCACGCAGCACAAAATCAAGACTGCAAACAAATTCTCAGTCTTCTGAGCGTCGATAGAGGTGATGTGCGAGGCTTAATACGCATGCCAGTNCAAGACTGCAAACAAATTCTCAGTCTTCTGAGCGTCGATAGAGGTGATGTGCGAGGCTTAATACGCATGCCAGTCTCGTCCTAACCGACCCCCTTGCTCATGTTTCTCAAACGCGGAAAATAATCGCAGGTATACTGACGATTTCAATCTGAAATTTGTGGTAGTTAACAATAGTATTCCATGCCTCTGGACGACAAAAAGAAATGTGAAATAAATAAGTTTTCCATTCACGGAGGTTTGTGGACTGTAGCAGGTCTTCGGTTCTCTCGTAGTGCAGTGCTACATATTTCTCGAGCGAATAACGCGAAAGTTGGCACCAACGCCGCGCGGTACATAAGTTAGCCTGCACGTTAACAGCCGTGTCGTGAGAAACAGATCCGAGTTTCCATTCGCCTGCCCCCACCTCGGCGCTTCTGCAGAACACGAACGGGGAACTACCCGCCCACACTCTGAACTCCACTTCTCGACTGCAGTCTGAGATGCCGCCGCGGGTTATAATGGCTCGGTGTCCCGCGCTATTTGGAAACGGGAAAGGGGGAAAACACGGTCTGGCGAGAGCAGCAGCGCTCGTTTCGATGCAGGTTCTGTCTCGCTGTGCGCGCGGGGGTTAACGAACGATCTGCGGCGGATTGCGGAGTGGGTGTTGAAGAGGAGCGAGGAAGAACAGAATCCCGCCCGAAGACGGCATCGCATCGCACGATGACGTCATCCTCCTTGAGACCTAGAGTCATTAGCTGGTCGGGGCAGAGGAGAGACGCTGTAAAATGCTGCCAGACATCGTCGACGACTCCGAGATGCGAAGCTCTGAACAACACCAGCTGTGCGTAGACAAGGAAATAAAAACCTTACTGTGGGGAGGAGAGAAATTTCATTAGGGGAAATGTCTTGCAGACGTTTTACAACAACAGTTACTGTGATTAGCTTATGTGATCCGAGGACTTATCTTTACAGCAGCTCTGTAATTCGTGCCCGTGACATCCAGATATTGAAGCGAATCCTGACATGAATTTATTTCCCCTACAGAAAACAGATTAAAAAAAAAAAAAAACGAAAATGCACGCGCATAGAATTCTGAAAGTTACTTTACCTCCAGTAGTGTTTAAAAAAAAATTTCTATGTAGTTTATGACACCAGATGTTCTCATCTCACAATTGACATAATTTCATACACTTGGGGCAGAGGCGATTTATTTATTTGTTATGAGTCATTTCTGACTTTCTACGATATATAGGAATGCGAGCTATATCCACATATGTTTTCAGATGCTCAATATTTTGACGTGTTCTCATTTCTTATTTATTATAATCTTTGTTGGGAGCTCATCTTATTTCTACACTTAAATAATGAATTTTGATACCAGTTCTGTCTTAAAAAGAACAAAGGCTACAGAAATCTCAAAACAAATTTAAATTTTGTAGACTACAGATAGTATGCGCAGATTTATCGTCATACACAGGTTTCTACATTAAAAAGAATTATTTTTTTAAGTTTTAGTATTTTGAAGGTACTTTACGCAGCGTATTCTGTCAAAAAAAATTGTAGCTTTCACATGTACGTTTGTGGTGATCATTGAACTCTTAGTTGCTGTCTACAAAAAAAGCGTTTACTTTGTAATCCATAACAAATAGTTTCGTGGGCACTTCACAGTAATTTGTGCTCACAATAAATCTTTGCAGATTAAGTCCCAAGAAAACTATTTTCAGTGCTGTCTGGAAGGGTAAGTCGTACCTGACTGTGCTCTAAATATAAGTAAATACTTATATTTACCATAAAAATAAGGAAGTATCTGCCATTAATCTGAATGTTCAAATAATTCTGTGAAAGTTTGTAAGTGTGAGGCTATTGTAATAAAGAACCATTTTAAGAACTGGGATTCACTGTTTATAACTAGGGATAGGGAAATTTCGCGTTTTGAACGACCTGTAGGCTTGACTCAAAGGTCCTATGTATTTTCGATCCTCAACTGTTTGTTCTTCGGCTGCTTCCCCAGCGTGTATACAGTTTTACTCAAGACCAGATGGCACAGTATTCGGTGCTTGTTTTCTAGCAGGTCTGTTTATTGGCTCTGAGTTCACGTGGGCGTGTCTAACAAACTGTGGTCCAATTGCAAACACAACACAAATACAAACGTGATTGAGGTCTATCTTGTCCTAAAATTAATTTGCAAAATTTTCCACACTTTATTTATAATAATAAAATTAGTAAAAAATATCTAAAGGAAATAACTGCTATGATTTATACATATTTAAATAATAAATTGGATTTTTTTTTGTCGTATTTTCTTTAATTGATGTTTTTTACTTTTTTACTATTTTGATTGTAATTTATCATTTTCATAGCGATTTTTTTAGTCGACTTCAGGGTGGATAAACTAACCATCACGCCATAATCCATTCACGGTTACTTCCAACTTTTCTGAACCGAGCCCAGAAAATCACACCAAAGAGACAACACACCACATTAATATGCACTCAGTGTAATAATACTTTGTGTAAGAACGATTTCTAAGTAGGCGTTAATCAGCACACGTATTTTCTCACTGCTTTAAACCACATTAATTAAAAACGAAATATTGTAATTTATAAATTAAATATAAATAAAATTTCAATCTAACAAAAAAATATATATTTTAATTAGCACGAGTATAAAATGCTTGCGATACGTGACATGATTAGAAAACAACTAAACTCGTAAATGGTGTGATTTTTCAAAGGTTTGATTCAAAACGGGCGAAGAGACCGCGAGTAATTAGTGCGGTCGAAATAAAGTTGCAAACTGATCGCCGTCTCTGTTGGAAGTGCTTATCCCGGTCGTGTGTTCCGCAGAGCGGAAGTTGCAGAAGAGCCACGGGCGGTGATTCTCGCCGACCCACCGCGATCATCCAGCACCATCAGCTCAGCGGCTGTTCCGTTATCAGCAGCGGCCGACCGCTGGGCCCCCACCCTTCGATACCTCAACCCTTACCCTCTACCCGGTACTCTAGACCCCATACGCCATTAAGATTTTTTCCACCCCTGGGGCTTCGGCGTTCGTAAACCGGCAAGCAGACCTCGCGTGCGATGTCTTTTTTTTTTATCTGCGAGGGGATTTTCCGGAGAGGGATTTGCAATGGCGACGAAGCCCGTAGATGACCACCAAGTCCTCCGCTCAGCACAGGAATAATATAAAAAGAACGTACATGTATCAAGTTGACCACCGACTCAGGGGATACTCAGTGACCAGTTTATCGTAATTTGTGACGAATGTAGAAATTTACGTTGCTAAAATAGGCTTACTATAGTCCACTCGCGGTTACTTCCAACTTTTCTGAAGCCCTGCGTAAGTTCTACTTTCAGGCTATTGCTCCGCCTGACGCAAGCAACACTAGAAAATTACATCGAAACAGACAACGCACCGTATTCGTGCGCACTTAGTTTTATAATATTCATCACAAGAACTATTTCTTACCAGGCATTATCGACATACAATTTTTCTTCCTGTTTTTATTTACATTGATCATTAAATAAATAAGATACTTTTCTGTTAACGGAAGTATAAAACTTTTGTCGTACATGGAATATTTAGTAAACAACCAAACACACCATACATGGAGTGATTTTTCAAATCCTTGAATCAAAAAGTATGAAGAAACCGTGAATAGGACATATAAAAGTTACTAGCTGTGCCCACGGCTCCACTCGCGTGGACTACAGAATTATTGTTTAGGTTTTTTTTTTTTAAAATAAAGTTGAATTTTACTTAGTGTTAATCTTCTTTACTCTATACACATTATAAAACCCAACGTCTCGGTGAATTAAATGGTAAAAAACACTGTTATAGATATATATATATATGCTACCGCGGAATTTTTTTAGGTCTCTTTATTCTACACAATTCTTAACTACATGATATTGTTCCATCTTTAACGGTTTAGACAGCGTATTGCAAGAGAGCGCGTTGGCGGCAAACTTTTTTCCGATTTGATTCACTATTATCGTTTGTAAATTTTTTGAGATATTTTCTCGCGATAAAAAGTAGCCAACATCACCTTTCAGCCCTCCAACTATTTCTGTGCAAGAAATTACATCGATCTGTTGCTCGGTTGCTCGGTTGGATTTTTATTCCGTTTGTACACTTTTTCATTTTTCAATAAGAATTTCCCCGAGGGAATGAGATATTTTTCTCAGGATAAAAAGTAACCGATGTCACTTCCCGGGCCTCCAACTATCTCTGTACAAAAAATCTCGTCGATCCGTTGCTCCGTTGCGACGAGAAAGAAGGACAAACAAACAAACAACCACACTTTCGCATCTATAATATTAGCTAGGATTTGGCTGGTGGCCAACTTGACGTCACTGTAGGTAGGTAGTGCTTAAGGGAGTTCCTTTGTAAAATTATTTAAACCTCTCAAGGTCACGTCCGACTATACGGAATCATTACGACAACGATGGAAAATAGCTTGAAAAAAACTTCGCGTGTATTCTGTTCCTTCAGGATTTTGAGAAGTGAGTACAGTTTTGTAATACAGCAATCTGTTCAGAAAAGATACAGTATTGTCGCTACGGTTCAAGACGCTATTTTACAGGAGAATAAATTTAGTAAATAGAGGGCTTCTCACAACGATTTTTGCTGACGTTGACACTGTTAAACGACCACATTCATGTTTCAATAACCAAATTTACAAACGGGCAGCGAAATATCGACTTTTATTTTTGTCCTGAAATAGGATGTACATTGAAACTTTGTAAAAAATTATGACATACAAAACTGCCTACAACGAGACCCATGTGACAACTTAGTCTTGTCGACAGCGAGGTCATTAGAGACGAACGGAACAAGTTGCTTAGAGAAGCAGGAAAGGGAAGGAACCAGCCCGTGGTTTTTAAGTACGAAACCATCCCGGTATTTGCCTGGAGCTGTTTCGGGGAACCACGGGAAACAGAAATCAGGGTAGCCGGACACTGGGATTCGAACTGAGGTCCTCTAAAACAACGAATACAATGCTTATACCCTGTGCCACCTGGCTTGGCAACTTGGCGACAAGTTAGCTGCTGTATGTGGGGATAATATTTTTTCCCATTAATTGAGTCTACACCACGTTTCTGTGCTCCAATTTGAGCTGGCGAATGCTGCAATTGCAAAATTTGTGACAACCAGACGTCGACTTGACCACGGACTTAAGAGAATTTAACAACGTTTCTGTTTCAGCAGCACGAATTAGCGCCGATTGAAAACTAATAACCATGTGAACATCGTTATGAGCTTCGAATGTGCGGTGGCCAACTTGACAAATATGAAGTGTGTGACTGCAGAATATGAGAGCTAGATATGCCTACGAGACATCGAGACTGGTCGTGACAAACACCTATCTCGATTCGTCATATATTTCTGGCACCGCTTCGTATAAACACGCTTACGTATACATCGTTTTAAATTGTACCTCCTTATACATATACTCAAGGCGTACTTAATGTCGCCAGATTATTTTTTATCTTCTATAAAAGTCTTCGTTTTTAAATTATGGTTATTTTTAATTTTTATCCTTTGTTGTACTTCCATAAAAACACCATGTAAAAATAACTGCTCTTATACATTGGCACACAAATATACGGTCCATCTGTGACATGTAATTTTTTTAAAATTGTACTGAAAAAACTACAACTTCTTGTGTTTGTGAAACTTGAGGCCGAGATATGTAGGATCATTTAAGACTGCGAATGAAGCATTGTGTAACGTTGATAGCATTCCAGAGGCTGTAGAGGCCTTGAAATGAAATCTTTGCAATGAAGAATAAGATATGGCTAAGGGTTGTGGTTGGACACTTGCTAGCGTAGACTGCCTTCAAATGCACATGAGCAGATTATATTCATTATGTGAAATGTGAGCATGCTGCTCGAAAAACACTTCATAAATGGAATGGAGAATGTATGTGTTGTGTTTTTTTTATATTTTCTGTAAGTCTGAATTATATTAAATACGTATGATTTAAATGAAAACTTGTTTTATTTCTTGCTGGTACTGTATCCTGTCCTAGCATGCCCACTGCCCTGTTATATGGAATGTGGTAGCCTTGGTTTTCAAATATGTCACTACATGTTGGCATTGTAAGTGAGCACGATAATAAAAATGAGTGAAATAATGTGGGCAAAATATATTACTTGAATGTTGGTACTTATCTATGATATGGTAACAGAGGTTATAATGAAATAAAGTACACAATAAATGAGAGTGGCTTAATATTGTAATACATTATCAGTAGTTTAGACGCAACAGGCGTGGACGTATGCTGTTTTAGTGGTAGAAGTTTGACTCTGAAAGTTGGAGGGAGGACTAATATCGTGCCGGTCCTGTTCGGACCTGCTTCAGGCCAGTACATGGTGAAGAGAGGTCCTACATAATTTCTAAAAGACTAGCCTATAATACAACACAGTTATTTTTCAAGTAAACACTAATGTAAAACTATATGGAAGATTTCTATGGTTAAAGTTATAATGGTATAATTAAAAATTGTGGAAGCAATGTAATCGAAGTTGGTGGAGTCAAATGAAGGTGAGTAATTGGGAAACGAGTGAAAAGAGTGAAGAGATTGGGTGGCTGTTAACAGCGAGGTCTTGAAAGTCGATTGGGAAAGGAGATTATAGAAGTTATGTAACCTCAGATGATGAGAATGAAATCCAAGATGACCATCTACAGAAAGCAATAAATGAGGTCATCAGCAGTCGAAACAAGATGGTAAGGTGGTGCCAAGGCGACTAAGATGGAGCACATATGACAGAATGAGTAATCAGCAGGCGACTAAATCGACGTGGAATCATAGAGCAAGAATAAAATCTAATATAGCAGGGTGGAGTAAAGGCGACCAAATGAATGATAGGGCATGAGGTGGAACAAATATGATTTAGGAAAATAAAATCCTAGATGGCTTTCGAACGAAAGTAAATGATCAGACGAGACAAAATAGCAGGCAACTAAGGTTAGAAGGAATGGCAGCATGTTGCCAAGATGGTGGGGGTAGAATGAAGGTGACTAAGAAAAATGGAATTGAAGATGGCTGACATAGAATGGTAGGGCCGGGTAAAATAAAAATCCTAGAGGACAGACGAACGAATGTGAGTAATTTGGAAACAAGATGGTGGTCTGAGCCGGAGAATGGCTCCTGGCCCAGAAAAGAGGAGTTATTTCGAGGGAAAATGAGGCTTTTTGAGGGTAAAAAACAAGTCACACTAATTGGATGAAAAGGGCCTCGTCTGGCTCGTTTTTGCACATGTGTGGCTTGGAGCTTTTTTGAGTTAATAAATGAGAAATTTTGAGGGAAGAAAGGGAAATTTTTAGGGAAAAGGGCAATTTCGAAGCAAATTCTAGGAACGTTGAGTGTTTTTGAGGAAAAAAAGGGGGAAAACAAGATGGTGGACGTCACCGCAGCACCGATCCCTGATCTTTGGCCCCGTATGACCATTATATATCTACTTGTATTAAAGTTTAAGTGGATAAATTTATGAACTTGCGACAAGTGACACGACCATACTGTTTATTCTATAAAATCATTCCAGCTTATCTGAAAGCACCTTGTGTTCATTAAAAAGAGACAACACAAGTTACAATGGATAAATACTGAGGAAGGCACTGATTAACAATATTAGGGCCCCCTGTTTCGCGCGAAACTATTCCAGAACTATTTCTTCTGCAAAACACGTTCGTTCAGAACATATTTTGTTGTCGGATAATTTCACCTCTCGCGCATCTTAGGTTTCTGCTAGCTTATCACTGACGTTCAGTGTCGAAACAACCTAATTCTGATTGGCCCAATTGAGTATGAAATGCCATCTGACACAAACACGTAGCCAATTGGTCAAAGGAAATTTTCAAGTGTGTACATACGAAGTAAGTCTAGCCTGCTCATAAATATTTTCGCGAAAAACAGGTGGCCCTAAAATATTTAGCGGTGAAGAATTTTATTTTTCTTGGAGAGAGCATGCGTAGATAGACTGTAAAGTTTGTGTGCGGTTACATCTTGTTACTCTGGTCGACAATCTCGGTCGACTCGCGTGGAGCTCGACTCACACAGTCGCAGCCGAGACCTCGATTAATTTTCAGGTCGGCTCTCGCAACGCGGGGCTGGTCCGCCGTTAATCAAAAGGACGAGCCGACACAGGGACGGGGGTCCCTCTCGTCTACGCCGGCCGCGGTGCGTAAGGTAAAGGCCTAGACCCTAGGCTCTCTTCCCTCGGAGTCCCTGGGACGACCTACCATCCCCCCGCTTTATTTCCGGGCTCTTCGTAACGCGATTAGCGGGCGCAATATTCCAATAGAGGCCACCCTCTGTGGAGAAGTAACAGGGCAAGCCGGGCTCATCTGCAACCCCTGCGTCTCTCCGTCCAAACCCCTCCATGCCCCCTGCAACCCTGGTCCTAGCCCCGACCACAATTCCGCGGGAGACAGGAATTTCCAACAGTTGTAAAAGTTTCCCTGTCCTCCACCACTTTCCATATTTCAAGAGGATGTGCGAGGAGCCAGTAAAGTGTGGGTTGGTAGGGGGATGTATAATCTCTGTACATCAGAGATTTGGGGAGGACTTAGCGCCGTGGAGAATTTAGGCGGAAGGGTAAAGGGGACAGAGGGTTGACGTCTCCTAATTACGTCACGTTTGGAATGGGAGAAGCATTGGGGTAGGGGGGGGGAGGAACCGGAAATGAGGTCATGCGCGGAAAAGGGGTGCTGCTAGAGGAGGTTGGACGTTGGCGATCGAGCGATCATGGTTCAGTGGGTGGAAAGGGTGACTCACCCTCCTTTTGCGGGTGAGTTTTTTTAGTGGTGTAGCAGCGACCCGTTTCCTGTTTCGTCAGGCACCGCGGGCGTGCGACAGGTCGCGATGGGACGTGATGAATCTCAAGAGGGTGAAGAGGAGGTGTATGCAGGGGAAAAGTGATTAAATTAAAATCTCGCCGGAGGGTCCGAAATGAAAACACGTCCCGGCGAGAAAATCGGAGTCGTCCGAAAAAAAAAAAACCTGCCCTCGCGCGCGTCTGAGCAGATTGAGTCGACTTTCGTGGGGAATGTAATTTGCCGGCAGTGCGGTTCAAGTTGGCCACCGACTCGATTTGAATGGAAAATTGAAAACACCGTGCGCTGCATTGAAAGAAAACTACTGTTAAATTAGAGCCCTATAAATGGTACTAAAGTTACCTTTACTGTCCCGCTGTGCTGTGCACGTGGCTGTTATTTATTTCCGACAGTCAAAACTTCTACTCTGTATAAACTTTGAAAAAACAGTTTATTATACTCAATGGCTTTGACAAAATATGTACATGGATCAGCAATTTTCAGACTGTTAACCGTTTCACCAGCGACATCAGCTTTCTGATTTTGCTCATGACACTGTTACGGCAATATGCATTGAATATGAATTTGTTGTATAACTTCGAAGGTCTGAAGTTTATTTTTACTTTTTTTTGAAACCGGTAGGATATACGTGAGTATCTTACACTATACTGTAGTTAAACTTAAACATAAATTATTTATTCCCGGAATTATCAATCAATTATTGTGGCATAATCTGGTGGTAATACAACCTAATGCATCTGAGTTACTGGTTTTTCCACGATACTCAAGGATTGCCGTGCGTGTGCTATTCGGAGCAATCAGTATCCCTCAGTTTTTCTCGCTGTTGTTTTTATTTTAAGTTTGTTCAAGTAAAGATATGCAAAGCTAAACGATAACCGACTGAAGTGTTAACAAAGAGTTAGTAGCAGACACGTGNTATTGTGGCATAATCTGGTGGTAATACAACCTAATGCATCTGAGTTACTGGTTTTTCCACGATACTCAAGGATTGTCGTGCGTGTGCTATTCGGAGCAATCGGTATCCCTCAGTTTTTCTCGCTGTTGTTTTTATTTTAAATTTGTTCAAGTAAAGATATGCAAAGCTAAACGATAACCGACTGAAGTGTTAACAAAGAGTTAGTAGCAGACACGTGNTTTGTTCAAGTAAAGATATGCAAAGCTAAACGATAACCGACTGAAGTGTTAACAAAGAGTTAGTAGCAGACACGTGAGTTTGAATTGCTCCGAAAATAATTGACTTTAAAATTAACGTAGCAAATTACCCTTACGATGCAGGATGTATTTTGAAATTTCCCAACAAGCTGTAAAGAAGGCTGTTGAAACTCTTTGCAAAATGTTTTACCACATTTGATTTTGTGTGAATCTGAACTCAATGCTCGAAATACTGTATGCCTCTTCGATTAGCTGTGGCTGACGTGCTCCTCATTAGAGCGCACACTGTGTTNCTCAATGCTCGAAATACTGTATGCCTCTTCGATTAGCTGTGGCTGACGTGCTCCTCATTAGAGCGCACACTGTGTTATCGAACTCTCTGGACACCGTTCTGCTCCAAGTGAACTTGCCTGGTATGACAGTATATAAGCGAAGGTACAGTTCCNATCGAACTCTCTGGACACCGTTCTGCTCCAAGTGAACTTGCCTGGTATGACAGTATATAAGCGAAGGTACAGTTCCTTGAAAAGCATAATCACGTATGCTGACGTAAAGAGTCAAAGAGGAGGATTAGACGGGTTTGAAAGAGGCGTGACTGTAGGGGCTCTTACTGTAAATTCGGACATTTCGTTTCAGAGATTCCTTAGGAGTTTAACCTCCCTCGGTCCACTGGTAACGATGTCTTCGTCAAAGTGGAAACGCAATGGAAGCAGTGGCCCCAAGCATCGTCCTGAGAGGTCCAATGAGCAAACAATCGGCGCAGGAGAATCCTGAACCGCGTGCGCAAACCAATAGCCACACAGTCGTGACGATTGCAAAGGACTTCCATCGAATATCAAGTACAGTAGACATTGTTAGGACTGTCTTACGACCATTCCTGTGGTGTATTGATGACGTGGGTTCCATTTGGGGCACTAACCATTGCAATTCGTCTTGTTTGGTGGGGTTGGTTATTCTCAGAACTAAGGAAGGCAGTGACACCGCAGATTTCCACCTCTAGTCGATTGGTAAAGGGTACGACTGTTCAGTTGACCGAAATTATTTCGTATATTTTCAGCATATTTCTTAAATAGTCCATTCATCGTAACTTCCAACATTTCTGAAGCCCTGCTAAATTAATACTTCCTGGATATTCCTCCGCCTCATACCAGCAAAGCTTAACCAAGTCTATAAAATTACACGAAATGGACTACGCACCGGATTCGTGCACACTCACTTAAATAATGTTTTCTATAAAAATTACTACTTACTAGGTATTTACAAACACATGTATTTTCTCTCTGTTTTCATTAATATAAAAATTTATAGAAGTGATATACGAAAACGTTCAATTGAACAAAAAAAAAAAGGATCTTATATTTAACACAAGAATCAAACGCTTGTGATAGGGGGCATATTTAGGATAGAACCAAACACGCCATATATTAGGTGATTTTTTACAGATTTAATTTCAAAAGTGTGGAGAAACTGCGAATATGCTACGTTATTTCAATCAGCAGTGCCACAAAACTGCAGAAAAAGTGAAATTATTTTCTAGAAACAAACTAACAATAACGTGAAATTTTCACATTATATCTTTCGCTAAACAAGTTGAAAAAAAATATAGTACAGTTGTAATTTGTTTAACTCGTGCTAACAGTAATATTTATGCCAGCTGAGAATCATAGAAAATTAAATGGCAATTCATTGAGTATTTACTCTCAAAAATAAAATATATTAAAAGGACTTTAAGTTGGAATTATAACTACATCCGAGTCAAATGTCACGTTTCAAGGTAAGTGGTTCGCGACGTTCCTAAGTCTTGATGAAATATTTTTAGTTGAAATATAATTTACTATTAACTAATTTTTAATTATTGAATCACATAATTTAAAGTAAACACATTTGTGATTAAGTTAATAAATGGCCGAAAGGTCAGTTTCCTTATACTAATACCGTGGTATGTTCATTGCAAGTAGATAGAAAACGCGGATACAGGAACAAGAGTCCAGGGTGCGGATCTGCGGATCCAACCCACCTCCATCTTGTTTAAATCATCATCTTCTATTACATAATCACCGTCATCTTGGATTACATAATCGTAAACATTCAGTGATAAATCACCATTTCGCATTACATCATCGCCACAATTTTCGATTATGCTGATATTTTGGATTAAATCGTTAGTTTGAATTACATCACCATGTTGTATTACATCATCGCCGCCATATTGTTTCCGCTTACCATCTTGTTTTCAGCACCATCTTGTATTATGCAAAAGCTGCCATTTTTGGATTACTTCAGTGTCTTATATTACATAATCGCCACCATATTGTTTCCACTGCCATCTTGTTTCCTTACTACTCACCTTTGTTCCACTTCATGCTCTATCATTCCATGTTGGGTCTGCCATCTGGTATTTCATTTATTTAGTCACATTTGTTCCACCTTATGCTCCTTAATTCAACATTTATGTCTGCCATCTTGAATTTCATTTTCTTGGGCTGTCATTCCATTCCTACAATACAAGCTCTGCCATTCCCGCCATATTGTTTTTTATTTTCTCCCGACCTGTCAGCCCATGCCCAACATCTTTGATTTCATTTTCTCATGCTCTGTCCTTTCATTCCTACTTTGTGATGTTCGGGCATTTTATGCCCACAATCTTGTATTTCAATTTATCCTGCTCTGTTATTCTATGCCTGCCAACCTTGATTTCATTTTCTCATAATCTATAATTCCATTCCCACTTTCTCATGCTCTGTCATTACTTTTCAACTTAGTCACCTTTCTTTCATGGTCTATGACATCACAATATATTAATTTCTAGAAATTTCCAGGTATTGCGTTTATGATCTTTCATTCCTTTTCACCTTAGTCGCCTTCGCTTATATCGGCCATCTTGGCATCATGCTCTGTCATTCCACATCGATTTAGTGGACTGCTGATTACACTTTAACTACTATCTTGGATTACATCACTTCATTCCACCTTCGTTCCACTCATCACACAATCCATCACATGACCCGGCCTCACTGTAGGACTTAACCACTTGTGCAGAACTTATATTGCTCACCACTTTTGTTCCATTTAATTTTGGAATTCATTCGTGGTGTATGTTTTTATATATTTCGTTAAGGACTATTGCATGTAATGCCATTTAAGAAAAAAAATTGTGATAGGTTTATGAAATTAAAAGGAAAAAAACACATTTGTAAAAAAAAAAATATTTAGACACATTGAAAATTTTAAGGCAAAAATCATCAGTGTCTCTTTATTGAGATCATACTATAATATACCTATATGCAGTTCAACACAGTCTACATTACCAAGTATCCAACCAGAACCCTTGGTCACATATTCTTCTCCTTCACAACGAAGTTCTTTAAAGGCCTCTGCAGCCTCTGGAACGCCATCAACATTGTACAATGCTTAATTCGCAGTGTTAAATGCTCGCCGGCTGATTGCTTCATCCAAAGTTTGAGCCTTTTCGTAGGTACACTCCAGCGAAACATAATATTTTATGGGACCTTCTTCAAGATGGCGGTTGGTCGGATACGCAGATCCGGACCCTGGACCCTCGTTGCCGTTTCGGCTTTGTCTATCTACTATCGAATCACTGTTGATAATTTATTAAACATTTTTGAAATATATTTAAAACTTATAAAATAATTGAGACACTTGAATGCCCGTAATACAATCCTTCCCTACCAGCAGTAGTTAAGTTAACATAATGATTAGTCTGGTGTATATATAAATAAAATGGAATTACAAATTAAAAATATACTGGGAGTAATTGTATCGCAACACGGAGATGACCGTAACATCTCAATATTGGGGGAGTACGTGGGTGGTTGAATACGTGTGATGCTGCCTTTAAACATGTATTGCTCAAGCATGAGAACAACGACACATTTGCTGTTGTAATCAGATGAGAGATGTGTTATTATCCTTGCAAATGAGCGGAATTTGCCTACAGTTAAGTAATAATTTCGCCGTGTAACTCCCTGCAACACTCTACGACTCCTTGTCTACGTTCGTCTGCACACGTCAAAGTCACGGGAACTACATCAAACTTTTATTTTATCTTTCCCTCAGGGATGCAACGTTACGGAAAGGACTTCGGTATAACAGGAATTTTGATACTAGATGAACCGGTAAAGCTACAATGCAATCGTAGATTATCCGACCTTAAGTAAGAAAAATACTAGCTTATCGGTTTAGTAAATCACTTCAGATGTCTCCTAAGGTAACAAATTTCTCCCAATGGTTTTATCACTACTAGAAGGATTTCTGAAAGTATTTTCTTCGGATCTCTCTCTCTCTCAAAGTGCTTCTCGCGCTGGTCGTGATTTATTCTACGTCTTGTGTTCTCGTCCCTTTTGGCGCTGTCTTGGGTCTGGGGAAGAGCCAAAGATCCCAAAGAGTAGGAGGACTTTAAACATTTTTTTGTGGAAAATGGCATGACACAGGTTGTGGAGGGGAGGTTCAATTCATGCGCCAAAACATTGCCGTTGTCGGTTTTTCAGTGGTCACTCTCCAAGAATTGTGATCTGTTGCAGTGAACATCGTCTTGTATATGCAGATACAGGACTTGTCAATCAGTATGTTCTCTTCAATTAAACCATGGCAATCTCTGACGCATTAGAAAATGTAACATGCACGCAGAAAACTGTTTTTGTTGTTGTTGTTCGAACTTTGCGATAAGACGCGTGCAAATATTTGCTGTGAATATGCATAGATTTTGGCGTATTGAAATAGCAATTGTAATTCCAGGTCTCTGTTGGACAAGGGCTTTCCAAAACATCTGTAGACCTCAACTGACTTTCCTTTTTATATTTTTTAGTTTAAGTATATTACGAACATTCGTTACTATTTCAATTGGTATTTCAGCTCGAATCACGAATCCGATGAAAAAAAACACTAAAAATACGAAAATTAAGATATACTTGCATAGTTCCGCATGCGAAATAATATCCACAAACCGCGACTAGTCCCATATCGAGACTGCAACCGCTTAATTCATAAAATAAGTTTGAAATATTATAAATCATGATTTTCACAAGAGACAACATAGTGTGTTGGTATAAGAATAAACATTTAATTTTCCCAATATGGTTTCTTTACTCGAACTATAAAAATCGTTACATGGCCACATTCAAGTTAGAAAACATTTCTGTGGAGTTACAGAAAAGTACTGGCAAAAAACTACCAAGCAATCTTCATAAAATAACGTCCATTTCTTTGTCATAACAACGTTATTTGTGTAAATTTCCACAAACGTATGCAAAATCTCAGAAGTCTTCGTAAATTCACTATTAAGTTTCTTTTATGCGTTTGTAGTTGACGAAGTGAAAATTGTTTTATTTCCTTGTGTGTGTGTTTCGTTGCGCGTAACTGAGGGAGTAAAATCATTTAGAAACATTTTTACGTAGTGGTATTTGAACGCAAATAATTTTTTTTTTAAAGACTTATTGAACTTGTTATCTACTGTGTTCATATAGGAAATAGGTGTTTTAAAAATGAGTTATATGTTAGAGGCTTGCGTTATTTTTCTGTTTCTGGTAATGCAGTGTGTTAACTGTGGTTTTTGATACAAATTGGTGTTTCAAAATACATATTTAAAAGGCGAGAATATCATAACGACCGCATGAATGATAATTTTCTGATTGCAGATTCATTTAACGCTTGATTAACTTCGGCATTGTTCGTCCCCGAAACCCGAAGCTAGAGGAAATACGGGAAGATTCCGTATTCTATATGCGCAGAACTCTGAACCATCTTTCGTCTTTACGGACCGTTTATCCGCATATTGACTTTACGCCTCGACAAAAATTGCTGTAAACACGTGTGCATTTTCAGCAGTATGGAATGTTTCTTGTCATTTTACGCGAACAATTTTACATAACACGAATTATTTCAGACAGCGTTACGTCAAATGAAAACGTACGAATGGGGAAAGAACGATAAAGGAGGGATTTATTACATTTGGCGAGCTCTGAAGCAATTTTGCCAGTGATTCTGCGTATTAATAAACAGCAAGATTCCCGAGGTTCATTATTGGAGTTGATGTAGACCATATCAATATTTGACGTTCAAGAGTCAATGATATTGTAAATTTATTGAAATTCAGGTTATCCACCAATTTTTTGCAATGCATGTGAAGTGATTTGAAACCAATGTTTATATTTTCCATTTAGTAAATAACATGTTTTGAGAAAAAAAGATAAACAGGAGCCCAATAAAATGTTTGTTTTTCCATCTAAATTGTAAAAACTATTTACCTCTTTAGTGATACGCATTTTCTGTTACACATATATTTTAGTTAACAGCATAAACATAATAATATGGCATAATAATTTCAATTTTAAGTGCCAAAAAATAATTTCTGTATTAAAAGGTACATTGTAATCATGTGGTATTACATAAAATAGTAATCCGATGAAAGAGAAAAAAAACGCAAAAATGGAATTTACAAAAATTAATAAGGATAATTTTTTTTTAATTATTTGCCATACAAATTTCAGGATTTTACATATCAAGCGTATTTGCACACAGTTTAAATTAATTTTGTTGTCTGTAGAATAACAACAAAGAAATTGCATGGAAATTATTTGTGTGCTTCACACAAAATTTAAAATTTTATTCACAAATTTCTGTAAGTTAGACTCTAATCATATGCGAAGAATGTCAAACGCGAAAGAAATTTCTTTATACTGTTCCTAAAACTTCAAGAAGCAGGTATGTTTAAATAAATTATAACTTATTATTTTAATTTTTTAGCGCAATATTTAAAATTGTAATGCTTATAATTATGTTAAAAAAAGTAGGTAGAATTTATTTCTAAACAAATTTTATACATTATAATTTTTTTAATTGTTAATAGGTTACAAAACCATAACTTTTTTCAAAACATAGAAAAAATAGGCAGTTGAGCCACCCTAATTTCCCGGCGCTAAACGCGACTGGTTATCAGTAGTGATACGACTTGCATTCGAAAAGTTATGAATGTGATTCCAGTGAGCTGCAGGAGGGCGTGATTCTCCCAAGTAATCTTCAGTCCAATTTACAGCAAAATTCCGATGAAAATTCCTTAATTTAAAATTTTCCTATTTCCAGCAATTAGGTTAACTTTATGGTTACTATTGTCACATAACGGAAAATAAAATAATGTGTAATAATTACAATGGTGTTTTCGGTCGATCATCGTTCATGCAAGAGAGATGAACATTACTGCAAAAAAACTTGGCACGTGAAGACTATTTTCCAGGTCTAATTGTGGGCTTAAAAAAAACTTACGCACAGAGCATAGGTCAAAACAGCATAACATTTCCGGCGAAAATTATTCACAATTGAAAACTTAGTATTGATTTTAGCCAATGAATTTAAAGTCAGTTGACAGTGTTGGTGAATGTTTTAATATTTTGGCTGCCTTTACATGCATAAAAATGGAGAATAATGTCACATTTAATGTAAATAATGATGAAAATGGACAGTGATTAAAAATAATCTGCATGTTAACATGTCTTTCAAATGTTTGCTTTTGAGGTCGCAAAGATGTTGATATCTTTTAAAAAAAATTCCTGATAAGAAATGTCACATGTTCTTTCGTCTAAATTTGTATATTTGCAACTTTCCAACGTTTCTGCAGCATTACTATGTTCCTCCATTTTTTACAGCTGAATAAACAAATTCGTGGAAAATGTTTTACTCTGCCCTCATTGGTTATTCTTCAGTGCGTCGGCATAATAGATTTAATGTAAACATCCTCTTAACAGACTGCATATATCAGGACCTCTCTTGCACACGACGTGTTTAATAGGTTCGAAATCATAAGAGGTCAGTTCTCGTGCACACGACCTGTGTTTTATGCTTTTTTTTTCCTTCATAGCCAGCCATAGGTTGGACCACAACTGTACCATTTCTGGGAAATGTAGGGTTTATTCACACTTTTTGAATCAAACCTTTGAAAAATCACCCAGCGCATGACGTATTTGCTTTTTCCCAAAATATGCCACATATCACAAGCTTTTAATACTTCTGTTAACATTATGGTATCGTGTTTTTGATTAAATTTAATTTTGACTGGGACTTTAAATTATATTTAATTTATAAATCATAATATTTTATTAATAATAATATGAATAAAAGCGGGTAGAAAAAAACGTGTGTTGTTAATATTTAGTAAGAAATAGTTTTTATGAGAAATTATATTTAACTGAGTGCTCAGGAATGTACTGCGTTGGCCCTTTGGAGCAATTTTCAAAATTTAATTAAGCTTTGTTTGCATGAGGCTGAGAAATATTCTAGATGTAGAACTTTAGCAGGGCTTCAGAAAAAAAGTTGGAAGTAACCGTGAACGGACTATATAAGTTATACTTATGGTTTTATTTTTGGCCTATAGCTTTCCGTCAAGCCTCATCATTTTTACTTATTCTGTGTTCTATGGCCACTGCTACGTTGAACCCAGCTTAACACCTGCCAACACTTTGCGTCGCCCGAGATGGTCCAGGTTCTCCTGACTACTCCGCCATCTTGTTTACGCTCGGCTGGCCGCGGCGCGGGGCTTGTGTTGTTGTGATAGCGTGATACGCCCTGCGGCTTGGAAAGCAGCAGGCGATGAGGGGTGGGGAGGGGTGGTTTGCTACGGGCCACCGGAGGAGTTGCCCGGAAACGGCGAGCGGCGACCACAAACTCTCTCCCTCCTGGAGCATTCGCACGGCGCGAGGTTTCGAACCGGGCGGTGGCAGCAGCTTTATCCGAGCTCACAGCCCAGCGAGCAAGCCGAACTCGCAGCTCAGGGGGGCATCTTTGTGGCTCGAGGCCTGACGTCATCGCCCACCCCGTCAACTACGCTGATGCGTCGGGTAGGCTTTCCAAAACGTTGCCCTGCGACGAGTACATTTTGCCGTCTGTCTTTCCCGAAACACCGTGACTACAGTCCTTTCGCTTGTAAACTGAGCACTTCTGAAAGCCCTGCTTCAGATCTACTTCCACGCACATTGCGTATTCTTCCACCATATGTGAAATTAACACGGTCGTGGGTTGAGTTGAGTTGAGAGATATGGGCGAATCTGAAAAAAAAAAAACGAGGTCTTGAGAGGCGATGGGGGTGCAATGAGGCGAGAATGAAGCAGCGGTGTAATGTAAGAGCTGGGGAAACGGGAGATCCCCGAGATATCCCGCCGACCAGCGGCATCGTCCGACACGTTTCCCATTTGCGAAAATCCTAGAATGACCCGGCCGGGGATTGAACCTGGTTCGCCTTGGTGGGAGGCGAGCAGTCTAACCGCTCAGCTACCGCGGTTCCAGTAATAATTGCACTCTGTCTTTCCCAAAACTCATTGAGCATACGTTTTGTTGTCTATTCGCGGTTTCTTCGCACTTTTTGAATAAAATCTCTGAAAAATCACGCCATATTTGACGTGTTTGATTCTTTCCTAAATATTTCATGTTTTATAATCGTTNAATAAAATCTCTGAAAAATCACGCCATATTTGACGTGTTTGATTCTTTCCTAAATATTTCATGTTTTATAATCGTTTAATACTTCTGTTAAAGTAAAATTATTTTATTATTGGTTTAATTGAACATCAACTGTTAATTTACCTATATTATAATATTTATTTTAAATTAAATATAGATAAAAGCAGGGAGAAAATATGTATGTTGGTAATTCCTAATTAGAAATAGTTCTTATGTAAAATCTTATTAAAGGGAGTGTTCGCGAATTTTCTGGGTTGTACCTTTGGTGCAATTTGCAAAACTTAGTTAAGCTTTGTTTGCATGAGGCGGAGGAATATCCTGGATGTAGAACTATAGCAGGACTTCAGAAAAGTTAGAAGTAACCGAGAATGGACTTTATTAACTGATGGCAGTCTATAAAAACTGCAGATTGATTACTCTGAGCATCTTGCCGTAATAAAAATTTACACGTTATTTTGACGAGTAACGAAGAGGCCAGGAGATTTAGTTTAATTAAAAGCGAACTGAAACGAAGTGTACAAGTTCTGGTTACAGATGGAAAAGTGCAAATTATAAGTAATAAAATTATTATTTCGTTATTAAAATGTAAGTCGTATACACCGCTGCATTTCTGTGATAAGTTATATGCTAAGTGAAGTTTATTGAGTATATCATTCTTCAAACACACTTTATTTGAGCGAATCTTGCATTTTGTATGCAGCGTTTTTTATTGATAGGTTATAGCCAATTATAGGCTTTTCCTGGTAAAGTGAACACTTTTGAAACCCTAGTTAATTATTATTTTTAGCCATTTTTAAAATATTTTAATGACCTTATTTATTTTAAAATAGTTATTGTCATGTAAGTAATGAACACATCGTGTACAGTATTTCCACCGCACTCGGAAGATAACGTCTATGGCTAAAATAATATATATTTATTGGTTGTTATTACGAATGAGAGGGCTTTCAAAAGTGCTCACTTTACCGTGGATAATCTATACCGGTGCTCATCTGGCGTTTCGCGCACAGGAAATGCTCGTAAACTCAGCAAAGCTATTTACAATAATGTAACCGCTTTCACTCTAGATTCGCTCAGCTTTCACTCTACTTTTGTCTCATCTCAAAGTAGCGTTTTGGAAAAAACGTGGTCTTGGGGACAGAAAATACGAAGACAAATGGCAAACAACGGCCTACCTCGCAAATGTCTCCGGTCAGTTGGCTATCCAAAGAAAACTCGCCGAAGCGAATGCAAAGGTCTAATTTATTTTTTTTTTTCGAAAATTGATCTCGACTACAGACAATCTTCCAACATTTGTTTAGTTGGAGAGGTGTGTTGGGATCATCCTAGCTGAGGCCTCCTCGTCGCAAATGTCTGTAAGTCTTTTCAGCCAACTCACAAAATCCGGCGTAGTCAACCATATATTATTCATAAAAATGCTCACACGCCCAACGTGTATACTCAGTACGGACCCGAGCACAGAACCAATATCATGGATTGTCTGGTGTGAAAATATCCCTCAAACGGATTAAAAAAATTGCTGCTCTTTAAAATATGATGAAAATTTATCCCAGGTACTGACAGTCGACGATAAAATAAGGTGCATTTTTGAATTTATACGTCTGTGGGGCTATTTCAACATAAGCAATCATTTTCAATAACGTTAAAACATTCTACATCAATACTTTTCTTACGGTTGGGAGACTGAAACTATTTCAAGGTTGGCAAAGAACGAATATGTCTTCTTCTGTTCACTCAACTTTACACACTGGTCCAAAGAAATCGATGCGGATATCGTCCAATATGTTTTTGATAACAGTATAAAGTTTATGTGGTGTATTTAGGATTGAAAAAGATTCCCAGACTGGTTAAAATTACCATCTGGTATCCAGACATTCCAAGAAGATTGTTATAGAAACGAATCAACTGGGGAAACTTTTGCGTCTGATATTTTATTTGATTACTGCATTAAGGGATGCACAGACACTATCGTAAAATGCACTATCTCATCTGCACTCAGGGCGATGAGTTGTGGTGCAGAGTTTTTACGTCGTGCAGCGTATAACCAAGGGTAATTTTGGCCACCGGGAAATTACGTAACTGCATGACTGAAATACATTTTATTCATGAAAAATTTCTGAGTATAATTAAAGTACTGAAAAAACTCACAGTTCTGAAAAGTTCTGGGCTCTTAAATTTTAAGAAAATTCATTTACTCGTGCACATTATTTCCAAAACTGAGAATGTCTAAAAACGTAATTTTTAGTTTGCTGTAACTTAAATAATGTTACTGAGTTTCTGCAGAACTTGAATGAAGCTTTGCCAAAGAACTCNAATTTTTAGTTTGCTGTAACTTAAATAATGTTACTGAGTTTCTGCAGAACTTGAATGAAGCTTTGCCAAAGAACTCGCAGCAAACTTGCATGGTCTCAGATTAAAATAGACATTTGCAATCTGAATGACGAAAGCACAGCACGCTGTCTCAATGTCTCGACGTCTAGAGTCGATCGAGAGTCGATAGGCAGGCCATTGTCGACCTCAAGGCAGGTTCACTTTGAAAATGACATGCAGAACGTTGCGTTAGATTTTCTTAACCGTTACGTAGCGATATACGTCACGCAGCAGTGTAGTCATATTAATTACGCAAGACACAAATATCAAGTCTCCATATGAGATGATGAATTTGCTTCAACTTAATGCAAAGGTAGCGTGGTATCAACCCAATAACTTTCAAGAAAAAAATTTGTTTTTCGTCTTCTATTTGTTTAATTGCATTGCTAACAACATCGGTCCGGAAAACATACTTTGTTATGGCTTCATTGGGAAACTTCGATTGCAATGGAAAATTAAGTTATGATTTACATTGTGTGCAAAAATGCGTGTTTGAATCATAAACGAAATATATATTCGAAAAACCTTAAGCTAAGAAAAAAATTATGGCAGCAAAGATGCGCCAATTTGTGGGAGTTGTAGTTAAGCACGTGAATTAAAAAAGTTTTTAAATATAATGGAACAAGCGTTCATCTGTTTATTTAATTCATGTATGCGTGTTTATAAATGCAAACATACGCAATTTTTTCCGCGTCTCATATAGAGAATACTCTGTAGTATTGCATTACGATTAATCAAATACGTATCGAACTCAACAACAATTTTATAACAAATATTTACATCGAGTTATTGCACATTTAACACGACGAGCCCTGTGCTAACCTAACTGCTGTTTAAGTGCTTTCTTCTGTGTCTCAGCATCTCATAGTAGTAAATAGGTTCACTAAGTGAAACATTTTAATAGCCTGAATGGTGTAAGTGTATCTGCACTAGTGTTTGTGAAAAGTGCAACACCCAGAAAGAATGGCCCGAATGAATCCAAACCCAGAGTGTGTGTAGAACAGTGTACGAGCAATAAGTGATTACGATTGCCGAGAGATGGCATGCACGTAGGCCCAGCAGCGCCTTCCCTTGTGTGACCAGAAAGGTCCATGTTACACCAAGCTCAGTCAGTGATGAGCCGTCAAACGAAGTGAAAGCAAGTGCCAGTATGCCTCGTCAACGTTAAAGCGTGCCATATCAGCATGTGAGTGAGTTTGAACGGGGTAGAATGATCGGTCTCCGGGAAGCGGGTTTGTCATACCGTGACATTTGGGCTCGTACAGGGCATGCTGCTACGACAGTGATGCGTGTGTAGCACCAGTGGATAGAAGAGGGTCGTACGCAGCGACGAGCGGGTACTGGACCACGCAGTGCGACCACAGCCAGGGATGACCGCCATCTTGTCCGCATGGCCATAACGGAACGTACAGCGTACAGCTTCGTCATCAGTGTTGGCTCGACACTAGAGCACTGCAACGGGTGTGGACCTGTCTGCGTCGACTGCTGCGGGCTGGACTGGTGGCACGCATGCCATTGCGTCGGCTTCCACTGTCCAGAAACCACAAACGCCTCAGACTGCAATGGGCACGTGAAAGCCGTCGCTGGCGTGCTAAGTGGCAAAATGTAGTGTTTAAGGACGAGCGCCGTTTCAACCTGCCCTACAGTGATGGCCGCATACGTGTTAGACGCTACCGTGGTGACCGCAATCTGGCAGCCTGCATTGTGGAGCGGCATAGCGGATAAACGCCAAGTGTGATGGTTTGGGGCGCCATTGGATACAACATACGACCTCGACTCCTACGTATTGAGGGTAATCCGAACAGCAGCCACTACATCGGGGAGGTTTTAGAGCTCGAGGTACTGCCCCTCCTTCAGGCGACTCCACATGCCACACTGTATTTCAGCAGGACAATACCTGGCCCCATGTGTCGAGGAATGTGCAAGCCTTCTTCAATAAACGAAGGGTACCACTGATTGGCCTGCACGTTCGCCTGACATGACGCGCATCGGACATGTCTGAGATATGGTTGGTCGACGACTTTGTTCGTCAAGGTCCTCCAGCAGCCACTGCTGATGCGGACTCGCATACAAACTGCGTCGAAGGAGATTTGCCAGGAACATATCCGGGTCCTCTTTCATTCCATGCCGCGACGTTTAGGGGCTCTGGTTTGCACCACGTGGTGGATTCACACCATACTGAATTCTCTGGGACAGAGATCATGTACAGTTCTGTAATTATAATCAATTGTCTATTGTCATGTACCTAATCTGTGGTATAAAGTTCAATCCAATCACATTTATTCTTCTTTGTGAGTGACCGGTCTTCGAACGANCATGTACCTAATCTGTGGTATAAAGTTCAATCCAATCACATTTATTCTTCTTTGTGAGTGACCGGTCTTCGAACGTGGCACCTCGAAATGTGATCATCTCCTCTTCAGTGGGATGACATGGAATTATTTCTTCGGTGTGGAAATAAAGTTTGTATGCGCTTGTTCTACTGGTAAGAAATTCAGTCCACCTANACATGGAATTATTTCTTCGGTGTGGAAATAAAGTTTGTATGCGCTTGTTCTACTGGTAAGAAATTCAGTCCACCTAATTTTGTTCACTAAACAGCTTCACAGCCGAGAAATTTGGAGGGTTGAAAGGTTAGTCTATAAATGAGAGGGTCAAGCTTTTCCTTTGTAATTAGTTCTATCAGCAACGCACACATCTTTCTTTCAAGGATCTAAATTAACCTAATTATTAAATCAACCTTACTTGCATGGTGAGATAAACAAACACACGTAAACCGTGCCTGAATGTTTGTCATTAAGTCATTTACCTATCTGCTTTTTTACTTTACCAACACTAAAAGAGGAAATAATTAAGTGAATGTTTCTGTGTTGCTTTGTAGAGTTAAAGTTGCAATGTGATTCCCACTCGTGGTCTTTCCAGTGGTAAAAGTCAGTTCTTAGCTGAACAATGACTGAAATTTGCGGTTTATAGAAGAAGTTTAGTTTTACTTTTATACATATTTACATATCATATTAACTTGTACATTTAGTAGTAAATATTGGAAGTATTGGTTTAAATAAGGGGTGTAGAGTGTTTTGAATAAACTTTATGTGGTTTCTGATATTTAAGGAATTTAAAAAGTGTCTAAAATAATTTTGAAAATGTTAGCATATTACACCTTTTTCCGCCGTGACAGTATGGCAGTGGAGGAAAATGACTTTTCATAAACAAATAAAACGAGTTATAAGAATTTTTAATTTATATAGTTTTCTGTACAAATCTGGCAACTGAATAAAATTAATAGGTTAGGTTAGAGTTTGAAATAATTGCTCATAATTTAAAAAATGCGAGGAAGAATACTTTCAGAAATTTGTCATGTATTTTTGCTGGTATTTAAATTTTAGCTTTTTTGATACAATTTAAAGCCAATATAGTACGACGTCAAACCTTTACCGAAGGTAAACGGAAAGTCACAATTAAAAGAAATTGCAGCATACCAATCTCGTGACGTCAATAACAAGCTGTTGCTGAATCAAAACTTTGGGTTAAAAAAAACTTCTTGAAATTCCTGCAGTTTAAGATTTTAATTGTATTTGTTCTTAAAAACACGAAGAATATTATTTTTAATAAGACCAGTATTGTTATGAAGTTATAGTTGATATCATGTAAGGAATTCATAAAACATTATAAAAACACAGAATTTTTTTTTTCTTTCTCTTTTACAGTGTTCAGATACAGCCAGGGATAAAACTTCTCTCTCAGATAAAATTAGTTTCACCCCGGTATTATTTTTTATTTGGATTTTAATTTTATCTTTAACAAGTTGAACTTTGTACTTATGTGCATAAATAAAAAAATATATAATGCTGTTTGAAGTNTTTTAATTTTATCTTTAACAAGTTGAACTTTGTACTTATGTGCATAAATAAAAAAATATATAATGCTGTTTGAAGCATGGCTTCCCACTCGGCTCGAGATTACCGCGAAGAACCGGGAAGCAAAAGCAATAAGAGCCTGGGAGAGAGAGAGTCACAACGCCGAAATAAAGTGTACGCTGGCGTAACTCGTCGTTCTGTCTGGCTTCATTGTGCCGGCAGTGGGAAACGCAAGCAAGGGGGATAATTTTCAAAGTGAAAAACAACCGGCGGAACCTTCTCGTTTTGTTATATATATATTTTTTAATAACGACTGCAAACAGTTCGCAGGGGGCCCCCGCAGTTCAACCCGGCTCGAGTTACGATACCCTCGCGCTCCGCCGTTGATTCCTGAAACCAGAGGCGGTTTCCGGTGTTTTAATAAAAGCGAAGTCTGTCAGGGAGAAAGGAAAGATCGCGAGTGCGAGGACGCCAGAAGTGGGAATTTGTGCGCGCGTGCGATGCGGAGGCGGGGAAAACGGATGTGCCGAGGGAACGCAAGGAGGGTGATAGTGGAGGGGGGGTCAGGGGGAGTTGAGAAAAAGGGGAGGTGGTTTACCGAGATGAGATGAATCCGAGATTAGTACACCTGTCCTGACTAATTCGTGTTTAACAAGCCTCCTGCCAGTGAAGAAGCCTCCAGGTTACGAAACATGTTCCTGAAGGTAGAGAGAGAGAGAGAGAGAGAGAAAGCTTGCCTGCGTGAGGGAAAAAAAGATGTAACGGCAGGGAAAAAAAAAAAGAAAAAAAGAGAAGACTAATTGCTGCAAATAAAATAAACTTCTTTGCAGAGCAGACATTTTCGGCGAGGGAGCAAAATTGCTTCGTGTGGTCGGTGATGAGGCTGCAAAAGCCCGGGTGTTGTTGCCGACGGGCGAAGGGGATCGGGGGAGCTGCTAGCGGTTAAAGTAGAGAAGCGAGCAACCGAAGACACGAGAACTCATCACAGCAGGCGGTAGCCCCCGCGAGCGATTAATCCCTAACGCGGAAAACAAAAGAAAATTGGCGAAAAAGTACAAACAATTTATTTTCCATATTTTTTTTTCTCACGTGTAGCGATAGCAAAAAAAAAAAAAA
>NQII01007718.1:62706-85904 GCA_002778355.1 Clitarchus hookeri
TTTTACATAAAATAGTTCATATATTAAGACATTTCCTCAGGGCAATGTTATCAAACTTTACTACAGTATCGCTAACTTCGACTTAGCCATTAAGTCGTAATGCATTATTTAAAACAATTATTAGTATATAAATATTTTTCTCTTATCAGTATTGTTTATTATGCAAGAAACTTAAATCTTCTTTAAAAATGCTGTGATCGTCATACTGTAAACTAGAAACAGTGGTCATAGTGAATCATATCATAAGCACAGGAAGTTTTCTTGTTTTTTCGTACATTGAATGAGTAATCAGTGACATGCACACAAAACCAGTGACTGTGAAGGCAGATTCACGGTAAATCTTAAACTGCATCTGATAAGACGGTAAACCGTCTCGATGAACTAATCCGCACTAATTATTCCACTTCATAGATACGGTTTTTTTTCCTTTAATTGAATAGATTGTTCACCCATTTAGTTTCACGATGTACGAAATATAAGTGATGCTGTGAGGATTGTCAGAAATGTCACTACATCGCCCGGACGAAAGGCGTACACTCGAAGAATTTTTTTTGTCTTTTTTGGCAACTGACTGTTCACGCAGCAGACGTGAAAAAGTGGCAAGTTGTGACGTAAGTTGCGTCGTGTCGCCTCGCCGGCACTTGCCACTGTGACCACACGAGTAAGTGAACACCATAACAAATTATCGCTTCCGTTAAGGTACAAGAAAATGTTCGCTACAGAACCGACTATGAAAATAACCACTTGCCAAATCTTTTATGTGAAAATTTATCGAAATAAATGTAATTGAACTGGAAATATATTAAATTTGACACCAGGACGCTAAAGATATAGTGAAAGGAAAGTAAATTTGCAACGTTGGGAAGTGCGATCTGGTTTGGTGGCAGCAAGCGAATGTGTTTACAAATCGTAATCGGAACGTGCAATGAAAAAATAAATCCTATAGTTACGTGGTAAGAAACATTCTTACAATTTTTTAAAAAGGAAAATCCACACCCTTTTCTGAGAATAGGTAAAACAAGACTGCTCATTTTTCGAAATCTCTTAGGCAGTTCCAAGGAGAGCAAATATGCACTACTAGATTTTCGACAATATGTTCCTGGCTGAAATAGTAAAACATTTGGACCACATTTCTTCTTCTGGGGCAGAAATTCTTTAACAGACTGTCTTCCGTATGTAGTAGAGGCAGAGGACATCAACTCTCTGTATTAATAACCATACGTAATAATTGAAGTCGCCAACAATACCACAGTTCTGTTTCTGTCTGAGAGGGTAAAAATATACCGCAAAAAGATTTCCTAACAATTCAATTTTATGGCGATAAAAACATAAAACGTCACCCAAGGAAACTACAGCAGTGGGATTTTTTTTTATCACGGGTGCCAAACGGCACCTTAACTCTAAACCTGTATGGTTGACCATAACACTAAACCTGTATGGTTGACCTTAACACTAAACCTGTATGGTTTGACCTTAACACTAAACCTGTATGGTTGACCTTAACACTAAACCTGTATGGTTGACCTTAACACTAAACCTGTATGGTTGATTAGTCGCACAACTTGTATGGTACGGGTCAGAATGACCCTGGTGGTTTTATATTTTTGCAACTCTTGTCTCATAAATAAGATCCAAAATGTATTGTGCAGTTACGTACTGGAACATGGGAAACGGACAACGAAACGATAATGCGCTGTGCGAGTTGACCTACGCCGCAGCAGTTGAGGGTTGAATCGGAAAGTGATCTAAGCGCTTTCACCTTCGCTGAACCTCCTCCAGAGACGAGACACAGCTAAATCCGTTTAGGCTGCTGCCTGTGTGTAAATAAACTTGGTTACTCGAACCCTTCTAACTGAATTACCGTCTGAACACCCTGGTCGTGGTTCCTTCTCATCCCGGCTCCGACATCAGCATGTCGGACGAAACTCCCCAAGTTCGCAACACACCTTCTCGAACGAACAACAGCTGGAGTTTAGGTAGGAAAATTAATGCGGGGAAAATTCGGGTACAGCTGCAAGCGTTAGCAATAATAATGGCTGGGTATGGCGCAAGTGTCTGCGTTCAAATTAATTATCAGTCCCCTGNCGTCTGAACACCCTGGTCGTGGTTCCTTCTCATCCCGGCTCCGACATCAGCATGTCGGACGAAACTCCCCAAGTTCGCAACACACCTTCTCGAACGAACAACAGCTGGAGTTTAGGTAGGAAAATTAATGCGGGGAAAATTCGGGCACAGCTGCAAGCGTTAGCAATAATAATGGCTGGGTATGGCGCAAGTGTCTGCGTTCAAATTAATTATCAGTCCCCTGGGAATAGGACAAAGGAAACAAACATTTTCCCCCGATAAAACGAGATTAAATTCGTTTGATTTTATACTGGCGCCACTGCGGCCGTAACGCTGTTTACCAAAACCCGCAGTGAAATTTCTACGCTCCTAAATTTCATTGATACTTTAAAATGACTCAGGCACTTTTTCGTATCTGTAATTTGTTTAGNCATGCTTTTGTATTTGGAATTTCGCTTCTTCTTTACATTTCCTTCACTCGTTCTCACACTTCCCGTGAAGCGAAGGTTCAGAACGAGGCTACGGATTTTCATACAACCCGCCACATGACGGCGTAGCCGCAGACATTACGTAATGTCAACCCTAAAAAGCAGGAGAAAATAAAAAGAAAACTGACTA
Source organism: Clitarchus hookeri (assembly GCA_002778355.1). Lineage (NCBI taxonomy): Eukaryota > Metazoa > Arthropoda > Insecta > Phasmatodea > Phasmatidae > Clitarchus > Clitarchus hookeri. The sequence continues at coordinate 65,389 of NQII01007718.1, forward strand.
GGGTCTACATTAGTAAAAAAAAAAAAGGTTCTTATAAATTATCTGTAAAGCCGTTGAGTATAGATTAGCACAGTTGTAAAAATCTACCGGAGAAATTCAGTAGAGAATGCAGTCAAGGTGTTGATGTGAGATGTGGGTCTAACCATCCCGATCGAAATGGCAACCAGCGTATTTTCATAACGCGAAACTATTTTACAGACAAACAAACGAAACGTGCAAGGGACGTAGCCTCCTTTATCTCTCTTTCCTTCGCGCTCTCTATGCTTTCGTGGAGAATTTCTTCACGGGAAACTTCAAACAGACAGCCCCGGCTGGAACAGACATTCCCATTTAAAGTTTGGTGTAGGTGTGTGGCTTTGTTTGGAAAGACAGGAAACCCCTTGCTTATTTCCTTTGCCAAAAACCTTGCATGAAGTTGAACGTAGCAAACCTGGAGGTTTTTTTTTTTTATTGAACGATAGAATGCAGACTAAGTTACAGAAAATGCACCCGAGTTTTCAGAAACTACGCACGCACTGTCCAATAATTTAATTAAGCAGGTAATCATTCACGTAAGGCAAAAGCCGACCTAGTGATCATGTTATTCTCCTAACCAGAAAGTATGGAATCGTATGAAGAGCTTACAACAAAATGCTCTATATGAGTAATATATTGGCGGTGTTTGTCACAAACAATAAACTGTGAGAAAACAAAGCGACATCTAAACCCATGTTACAATAAAGCGCTGTATTTGCTAAAGTTTGAAAAGAGAAGTTGGCGGCAACTATTGTAACCACTTCTCTGTAGTTATGATAAGGTTTTCACCCAACATCCTTATGGTGTGCGATTTTTGCCTTATGTCATAGACTCTTTCATTTGTGCCAATAATTATAGCCTTTCCCGCCTGCGTAAACATTGCCACACTGAAATACAATTTGGGAGACTTAATATTTCNGTGCCAATAATTATAGCCTTTCCCGCCTGCGTAAACATTGCCACACTGAAATACAATTTGGGAGACTTAATATTTCGTTCAGAGGTTGGGGGATGTTTCTTTAAAGACTTATTTAGATTTTTATATGGTGATAACGAAATTGGGTGACTACAGAGCAGACAACTAATTATAAACAATATATCTTAATGTAATACATCACAAAAATTGTAATAACGGTACAACAACACAGATATCGTTCCCATAGATACACTGTAATAGCATGTCCACGATAAAGGAAAAACCTTTGAAAACAACATTTGAAAAAAAAACCTACGCATGTGCTACCGTTCACACCGGTCTGTAGGCTTCCATTTAAGTTGGCAACGGATAAGTCATATAAGTTACAAGTGTTGACTTTATATTGCTAGTGTGACGTTTAAATTTATGGAAAATCATGTCTTTGTTTGCTTATACATATCAGAGAATGAATTGGCATATTATTTAGACGTTTATGTTCTAAAAGATTTCATGTTTACAATTTACTGGCGAATGAATAAAGTAATTAGGAGCACGGCAAAGTAAATTATTCGTATGGTGAAGGATACACACTTAAGAGAATAGTGTATTTCAAGCATGGCTTTCAAAAGTGCCCACAACGCCATGAACAGCATTTTGTAATTTTATTCGTTTAGTCCTCGAAGTCTGTAAAAACTCACGCTCGTTATGTAAATATACTTTACAGTGGTTCAGGTTCTGTAAAACATTTTTTCTTGGGATTTTACTTTCAGAATTTTTGGGACAGAAAGTTGCTCACATAAGGGTAAGTCTTTTGAACCGTGCCAACTCAACAAAATTCTGTCAAACGGAGCGTAAATAATTACTCAGTGTTTATTTCCCATTATAATTTTTAAATAGTTTTAGGAAGTTGTGTCTTATTTTTTACCCGTTTGTTTTTTGTTGTAGGGATTATAGCAATTTTTTGGATTATTTAACATTTCAACTGTTGGGCTGTCATTTAATTTTCACATTTAGTGTTCCCTCAGGATGACGAACTTAATATTGCACGTGACAACAGCAGCTTGAAAAAAATGTTCAATGCTTTTCGGTCTTTTCAATAGAAAAAAAATCCTGGGAATTCCACACCGAATCACATTCCATTCAAAATGTTTCGCTTTTGTGTATTTCTAAGAATTTTTCTTTAAATTTATTTGTATTAGTTCTGACAAATTTACACACCAGAAAAATTTGTCTTTAATCAGAATGCAATATAGCAAAAAGTAAGTAAACGTTGTGAGAGTACAGTGTAAAGAACTCTCGATGGCTACGTCTATTTAAAAAAAAAATACAATATTTGTGCTATGTGTATTAAACAAAGCAATATATTTGTTCAACATACTAACTATTCAGTTCTGCATTTCAGTGTTTTGCAGAACTTAATTTAGGAATGAAGTCCACGTGTCTAGGAATTCGAAATATTAAAAACGAACATTTAGAAATTTGCATGTAGCGTGGAATATCTGCTTGATGAATAATTCATTAAAGCGGAACGTTGGAACTGAGTGCACAGCAAATGTATTCGTACATGAAACCTGAAAAAAATGTCTACGCTTAGAGAATTTCACATAATCTTAGGCCGGGGTACAGNGAATTTCACATAATCTTAGGTCAGGGTACCGAGATCATGAACCATTTTCTGGAAGACTGCCTAAGAAAACTCCGAGAGAATTGTCTTTTCTACACTACCCTGTTGTTCTCGAACACAATTTCCAGTACATTTATAAGGAATTCTGGTTGCGGCTTACGAATGATTTGTGAATATTAATGCTTCTTATTATTGTGTGAATAGTAGTATCTCTCGTCACAATGGCCATGTGTAATTTCATTTATAGTTCTCGTTTCTGAAATATACACGAGTTTTTCGCGACTTGTCTGCCTTAGCCATGATTTCTTCATCCAAACTTGTTTTAGTATTACGTAAACCACGGAAAGGACATGAATGATTTTTACTTCAATGAGAAATTTCTATCTCTACCCTGAGTTTTTTTTATAGTTCTACATTCCTATTTCAGAAACTTTACTAAACGTGGACTTAGAAAATAAACTGTTTTTGTGCGGTAACACTACACCGCAGCAACCCCTTGGAGATTATTGTATTTTGTATGCGATTACGAAGCAAATTGACTGAAATAAAATAAGGGTTGACATTCACTATTTTATATGTCCAGTATGAAAATACCATCGAGGACGGGCATTTGATAGTTTGAACAAAATCTTTGGCACTACCCAAACAATTCTGAGCACCAAATCGGCACACAACTACTTGAAGACCACAGGGGCAATACCTGATAAATCACATTTTTCTCACTTTACAGTAGAGCGATGTTAAGTTTAAAAACGGTTATGTTCTTTCCTGTATGCTGTTATTTCAAATGACTATCTTGTGACTGATTACGTTCTTATCCATGATTGTAACACCAGTAGAAAACACCGCGTCGAAGGAAACAAATGTCATTAAAGCAGCGTTTTCAAAAGTGCTCAGTTTACCGTGAACAGCCTACACAGTGAAGCATCCTCCGTTTCTTCAACTGCTGCGAGGTGGGACGTGTCTGCTACCTCTCCACACATCACTGAGGTCGTAACGACCAAAATAACTGCAGGGTGCGGCAGAAGCTTCTTCTCAATCGCTCTCCCTCCTCCGAACCGGTTGCATTAAAATGGTCGTTAATTATTGGCCCGCGGTAATCCAGTAATTTAACCTTTCTCGCGTTCCCCCTAATTGGAAGTTAGGCGTGACAAAGTGGGCGACAAAACGAAAGGGCAATGGGAACGGTAATGGGGATATACCGTAACGTTCATTAACAGCGCGATTTCTAAAATTTGTTATTATAATCCACTAATTATTCCCACCTTTCTCGTATTCTGTTGGGCACTAATGAATCCCGTCCCCAGAAATGCGTAATTGTTATTACCAATTTATTGCGCCGGATTTGCGCAAAAATTACTTTGTAAACGCGTATGTGCCGAATGCTAGCTTACCTCTCTTTGTATGCGTGGTCACAACAACCAAGTGTATGCTCCGCTTTTGTATTGCCATGCTATTTTTGTTGTAAATACTATAATCGATGGCCTTCGTTAGCTAAGGTGTAAGACTCGTGTAGTGATAAATCCAGGCCAATTATTTCTCGCGCTGAACATACCGTATACCGTAAAACCTAAAGGTCTTGTCACATATGGTATTCTTGAGTTTATGAACACAGAGTGCGGATCAAGTAGTTTCGGTAGAGCCTACTATAAATCTTAAAGTTCTTGTCACATTTCGTTTTCCTGCCACCAACCATGCACGTTACATCCAAATGTTTTCCTGGAATCGTAGACGGGATTTCCGGTTTGGATCCCAGGGACTTCCATGAATAACGTTTAGAATGATCTTTCTGAAACGGTAAAACAATTCTCAGACTACTTAGCTTCAAACATGTTCAGCTCTGTAAATAGTTATATGCTTAGAACTCGTTGCTATTCCAATCACTTCTCGTTCTAAGTAAGCTGGTTGTGTAAGTACATCGGAACTACTATTCTGTGTTGGAGTTCGTATTATCTGCTCTGAAGTAAAAAAAAAAACATTATTTTTAAGATGTGTGAATTTAACGGGGCGTTCTACATCTTAAAAAAAAAATATTGCAGTTTTATTTCAATTAAAAAATAAAAATCGAAATTTTTGAGTTTTGAAAGCGATTATAAATACGGTATGTTCGACGACTCAACCGAAATACTTCGGCAGAGTGTTATACAGATAATTGGCAACAGAAAATGTCATACACTAGTAGGCTATGCAGCCCCATTTCAGAGTTATAGAGAAGTAAATGCAATAAAAACACAAATTGGAATTACTGAATGTTTTTAATGCAACTGACTACATTCATGCTAAATACCTCACACGAGCTGTTCAAAATGTGCACCATATGACCGTAAGCAGGCTGAGATACGTTGTAGTCTCTCATGGCTTGTTGCCACTGCATGCCTGCAAGTTCATTTCGGAGTTTATTAGTGGCGTCGGTTATCGCCTGTAGCAGCTGGCCTCGTGTGTCTGATCGCCGTCCGCTGTATACCCCACTCTTCAGGCAGTCCCAGAAGAAAAAATTACAACGGGGAGAGGTCTGGAGAGAGCGCCGGCCATGGGGCTGGCCCGCCTCTTCCAACACACCTGCGCGTATAATCAGCTGCTGCACCACGCCCACTCCCGTCGCGGCATCCGTAAACCAACACCACGCCTGCGCGCTCTGCACGTGTAAACATTCCTGGCGCTGTTGCACAACCACTCGCCTCTCGACACAATAACAAAGACTCGCCGTGCTGGCAGCCTGCTTACAGTCAGATTGGCCACATTTTGAACAGCTTGTGCGGGACTTACAACATGAGAGTAGTCAATTGCATTTACGTCCCTGTAACTCTGAAATGGGGCTGCATAGCCTACTTGTGTATATGACATTTTTTATTGCCAGTGGTCTGTATAACACTCTGCCGAAGTGTGTTGGTTGAGTTGCGGAACATCCTGTATTTACGGAAGGGTGTTATTGAGGTTAGAATTTCCTTTCGTTTTAATTCCCTTGCAGAGATGTAACAATGTGATTATGTTCTTTGATATCCCTTTAATTGAAAATGTATGAATATGGTTGATGTAACGTGTTAACATTAACAAGGTTAGCCTTTATTGTAAACAAGCCTGAAGTTAGTTAACTAATGTTTTCCTTTAGGCTCATTCAAATTGTTAAGAACATTTATTTATTGTCAAAATAATTCATGTTAAATATAAACGGAGATTTATTTTGCACATATGCTGGACGACCACCATAAACATCTTCTTGTTTCTTTCCTGTAAAATTCCTTTCCGGTGAAATATTTCGAAATTATTTTGTCATAGCTTTTCTTTATACGCTAGTATACGGTAGAAAAATGAATGATGTTCGAACGTGTTAAATATGGTCTAATGTTTTCGATTATTAATGATTTGTTCTTGGTTACAACTACCCAGCTCTTATTTTTAATATTAAATATCCTTCATTCTCTCAGTCCGCTATTAAGTCCGGTATCAAACTAAGTCAAACTTTATGAAGCCCTGGATTTTAGATAACTTACCTGAGGCATAATTAATACACGGAAATGAAAATAATATTTGATTAGGTAAACTCGCACAGATTACAATGTTTCAATGCGTAATCTAATAACTGAAGTCGCAAAAAAAATTCCAAATTCAATATTTTTGTTATTGGAAATTCGTAGCAATGCGGAACTTGAATGTGCTACATCCACATTATCTAATCTTCAGTTGACACCTTGTTTTCTCAAATTCGTAAGTACAGCATGTAGTGTTCTCCCTTTATTTAAGTACTAGCTGTGACCATGGCTCTGCTCGCGTGAACTACAAAATTATGTTTTGGGTTTTTTTTTTTAAATAAAGTTGAATTTTACTTAGTGTTAATTTTCATTACTCTATACATATTATGAAACTTAACGTTTCAATGAATTAAATGGTGAAAAACACTTACTAGTATTTCTATGTTATAGATCGATATATGCTCATGCGGAGTTTTTTTAAAGCCTTTTTATTTTAACACAATTCTTTACTACATTATATTGTGGCATCTTTAACGGTTTAGACAGCTTACTGCAAGAGAGCGCGCTGGCGGCAAACTTTTTTCCGACTTGATTCACTATTATAGTTTGTACANAATTCTTTACTACATTATATTGTGGCATCTTTAACGGTTTAGACAGCTTACTGCAAGAGAGCGCGCTGGCGGCAAAATTTTTTCCGACTTGATTCACTATTATAGTTTGTAAATTTTTTGAGATGTTTTCTTGCGTTTAAAATAGCCAATATCACCTTTTAGCCCTCCAACTATTTTTGTGCAAGAAANATTTTTTGAGATGTTTTCTTGCGTTTAAAATAGCCAATATCACCTTTTAGCCCTCCAACTATTTTTGTGCAAGAAATTACGACGATATGTTGCTCGGTTGCGACGTTGCATTGTTATTCCGTTTGTGTACTTTTTCATTTTCCAATAAGAATTTCCCCNGCTCGGTTGCGACGTTGCATTGTTATTCCGTTTGTGTACTTTTTCATTTTCCAATAAGAATTTCCCCGAGGAAATACGATATTTTCTCGGGATAAAAAGTAGCCAATATCACCTTCCAGCCCTCCAACTATCTCTGTACACAAAATAACGTCGATCCGTTTCTCTGTTGCGACGTCGTCCACACTAACAACTTACATTGACGCAGCATTCTACCCCGCGCGCTATTTTTAAGACCTTTTTTTTATCCTGAGGGAATGATATATTTTTTCTGGATAAAAAGTAGCCTATGTCACTTCCCGGCCCTCCAACTATCTCTGTACATAAAATCGCGATGATCCGTTTCTCCTTTGCAACGTGAAAGAAGGACAAACAAACAAACAAACACACTTTCGCATTTATAATACGAGTTAGAATTCACATAATATTCCTGTTGCATCAACAGAACTGTACGCTACGGAATGCCCATGCATCATTATTGAATTATAGTAGAACTGACATATTTTCCAATAGGTCCCCATATATGTTTAGCTATACAAGGGCTTTGGGCATTAGCTTCTTGATTGCTGCAATGTGCTGCTTGCTAGCATGTTTAACATTGGTAATTGAATGTTCATACAGGATGACGAATCATGGTCTGACCACGCACGGCATCACAACAGCATGCTGCTAATCTTCAAAGATTAACTGTTTCTTCACAGTGTGAGAATTATTACCGTCATATAAACTATCGTGATATCGTCTGGTTTCCTATATTTGGTGCCTGACGTCCAGTGTTAGAAGAAGTAATTTCTTAGTTAGAAAAATATGGTTGAATCTATTACCGTTTTTTTTTTCCAAATTTTTATTTGACCGTTTTCAAAATAGTTCTCCAAAATATACCAATTTCTTAACAGAAGTGAAAACTAGAATTTCGTAAACATTTATTATAATGTGATGTACATCAGTCAATCACCAGATGAAGATATTTTTATGTTTACATGCACATTATTATTACTATTATTAAACGTTAAAGTTGACGCTCCCCGCGTCCAGGCATTTTTGGCCGCCAGAACACACGCGCTAGCGAAGCCTGCCGACGGTCTACACCAATAAATATTAAGGGCGGAGAACGTGTCCAAATAAAGGATCCCGCGCCTCACAGCTGCAAAGACGGGCCACCCAAGTTTTCTGCACGTGCAGGCGGCATCCGGAGGCAACGGAAGCCACCAGGGCACGAACACAGCTACACTGGGCAGCCGCCCCAAGATACGCCGAGGTCCCACGACCCCGGGCTTCACCGCAATAAAACCAAGAAAAGCTTTTAGCGGGTGTACGAGAAGAATAGCAGCATATCCGGGGACAAGGGATGGACCAGTGTGGGCACTGATCCAAAGGCCACCCGCCAAGTAAGCACGTGCAGAACGAGACAATGAAACGGCCATACCAGAACCGAAGGTCCATGATGGGCAGCCCGAGCCCCAGACACTTGTTTATTACTCCCCGGAACACGTGCAGACGAGGCAGTTTGAATATGGCGAGGGAGGCTACAAAACGAGAGCAGTCCGAGGAAACGAGTCAGTCAGCGGACGGGCGTCGACGAGCGCGGAGCGGGTCGCCAACGACGGGCAGCCTACGAGAGTCCGAAGACGCGGCGCGATTCCGGCAGAGCCAGCCGACATCGGACGCAGCGGCCTGCCAGTTTCCAGTTCACCAGATCTCAACTGCAGGATCAACTACCAGCACAACAGGACAGATAAGTACAGTCATCCAGCGTGTGTGAAGGACCCTGAGTAGTGTTCCGCGAGTGCTACGAATATCTAGAATCACCCAGCAAGTACGAAGCAGATTATCCCCCCCCCCCCCGACGCGAACGATACGTAATCCACGTATAGGAACGGGAGGGAGTTGTCTCGAGAACTTGTGTGGCAATTAACTTGTTTTAAAGCAATAATAAAACTAGAGATTTTTCTTGAACTCTTAATCATTACAGTGTATTGATTTATTAGGAAATTGTACCTTTAGAGAACAGTGTCAATCACCTTCCTCCAAAACCACAGCTCGGGGTGTTCTCAAAGTTGTTCTCGGTTAATTGAGGACTTCCGAAATCAACCTTCGAAGAATGTCACTGCCCTTACCTGCATATGTTTTAACGGGCATACTGAATTCCATTGGGCCCAGTAAAATTGGTAACGACGGAAGGAAAATAGTTCCATGTCTTAACGTTGAATTAAAAGTGCTAGGTAAACCTTTCTGAAAAGTAAAATTAATTATTTTGCTGCCTGTGTTTTTAATGCGTACAAATGTAATAATAAGAAAATTAGCGTAATATTTACTTTAATAATGATTTTATAGTTCCACTTGACCGACACACAAATAAAATGACGAATGCTACTGCAATGTTAATTTTAAATATGGCGGAAGAATACTGCATGCTGTTACAAGCGGATATTCAGCAGGGCTTTTAAAAGTTCTCACTTTATCGTGAACAGCCTCTACTGGCCAAGATTAAGTGTTTATCGCATTTCGCTCAATAAAGTAAAGTGAAAAAGGATGATATATGGATTAGCATATTTAAGGAAACATTTAATTTACTTTCTTTCAGAAACAGGGAGTTAGACTTATTACCTAACATTCCGCTATGTGACGTCAAGACTAGAGTTGTTTGTCCTTGTTACATCCTTCCATTTGTTCCGGTTAGCTTCTTTTGTTTACGTTATGTACAATTCACTTTCCCATTCTGTCGTGCGCCGTTCTACCCGCCGTAGTCGTGAGATGCTTGCTATCGTCCTTCCCACTGGTTCTGCATTATTATACTTCACGTCTGCCCCGGTCTGTCCCTACTACGTGACTTGGGCTTGGCATCTCCCGAATCACTTTCTGTATCATTTCTAGCTCTCTCCGTCCGCTTTTTGACAAAGTCATCTCGGGCTCTGCAAATCTCATTTGTTTTTTTTTTTCCGGGTGAAGAAATCCGTGCTCCTTTCTCCTTGTAACAAAACGTTTTCCTTATTTTACTGACGTGTTATTCTCGAATGCTCGCAGTTTTGGATTCACAGAGACTAATTTACGATATTTGAACTCAGCTATGTTAAAATGCAATTTGAAGCTGCGTTAGAAAGTGAACTGTCCAGCAGTTTACTTTAAATTATAATTCAAAATTAAAATATAACTTCTAATTATTTATGTAAAAAAAAATTATAAAAATGGGCAATAATGTTAATAATGTGAATGTATTCATATTGACTGTAAAACGCCTCGCATTTTGAAAATACTACGTCAGTACTCTCTTCCTTTACGTTTAGAAAAAAATACACACATGGTTGAGCTCTTATGGAATATCGACATTACATATTTTTTTTACGTTCGCGGAATGAAACAATACATTGGACAAGTACTTAATTTTGTAAGACGCATTCTAGCTCGAATGCAAACGCCTTGGGTGTTAACTGAGTAAGCGCGTCAATCACAGAACGAAGAAGTTATTACGTTTCCTTCTCGTCAAGCCCCGTTTGCACCGGAACGAAGAGAACCGAACACGCACCAACGGCCATAAGCGAACCATTCACACTTATTCTACAATTCGCTCCTGTTTGATTCGGAGCTGTTCGCCTCTGTGCAAACGAGACGCGAGCAACGAACATGAGCGAACACGCGTATTTTAATGATGCGATGATGAAAGAGCGACAACGAAAGGATCATCAGCGAATGCGAACCGAACCAGAACGAACACGGACGAAAGACGCTTGTTCACATTCGCATACCGTTTACACCCCGTGAGAACTCTCGGTACGCTGATGCATGTTAGCGTGTGTTCACATCTGTTCGGTCCGGTGTAAACGGGGGCTTTCTTTACCTGAGGAACTATTTTTTACTGCAAAATAGTCCGCGTATGCTTGGTCGTAACTACTGAATTTGTTGAACTAAACGAGTTATATTATTGAAATGTTACTGGAAGCATTTCAAATTTTGTGACCAAATGCAGGTTCCTATTTTATTAATATTGAACAAAACATTGTAGTAACGTTTCCTTTCTTGTGAACTAAATTTTTATTTAAATAATGAATGATGCTGAATTTTTAAATAGGATAGTTTGCAGCTAATTTTAAACAATTATGTCAATATATCTTTGTATGACTATTACTCATTTTTCACATAAAATTTCGGTAAGAGGATTCATACATCTGTTTATTATTTTTTTTAAATTTACCAATGATTTCTTTGGTGTTGGTTGCAGCAATACTAAAAACGTAGTTGGTATTCAAATTTCTCATGCAAAATAACATAATTTACACATGCTTATAAATACCCCCTAAAATATCTTAGAAACAAAAAATTGCCTTTTTTTTTTAAATTGCTCCAAGTAGTAATTTAGGAATCTAAATGCTTTTAATTTTTCTAGTAACTTATTCACAAGAAAATTATTTTCACAGAAAAAGTTACTCTGAACTTACGTAAATCTCGCAAAATGTTTGTACCGCAAAAGTTAAACGTCCTGTGAAATATAGTATACATGGTACAGGTATGCGAAGAGTTTTGAAAGACGTATAAAGTTAATTGCTTTTGGCTCTTTATCGAACATAAGGTCAACTGTAAAATTCTCCCAAAAACGGCAGATTGTAAATATTGGATGGAATCAATAATGGCAAGTGTCAGTTAGATAAATTGGCACACGTTCCACATATTTATTGTTTAATCTAATAGTCCAAATGCTAAGATGAATGACAACACTGTAAAAAAAGGTTTCAGGAAAATTTTCTAAACTGTAATGTGAGTTTCTAACCTGTAAATTGTATGGGAACAGCACTACACATCTGGGTGCAAACATATGAATGTTTTGAGTCGTTACTATACAAAGTTAGGGACTTTACTACCAATTTGACTGTTTCCTGAGCAAATGTAGGAACACAACCATGGATTTATGGGGAAAGAACTTACCGTTTGCGCTTTCTCACTGTGTCTGTACACTGATGTGGTTAATTCTGGAATAATTTCTTAAGCGTAAAGTTTAAATCTTTCCAAACAGAATTACTTGCATTCTTATAATAAATAATTCGAAAACACCAATCATGTTGCAGTTATGCCTGACATCACAATAATTTTAGCTTTGGTGAAGTGGAAGAAAAATGTGAAATATATGTGTCTAAAGAATTATTCTAATATTTTTATATATAACAGTGTTCATTAGGACTTCCAATAGCTACAAACCCCAAAAAAAAATAATTATTTTTCTATTTGTAACACACACCAGCAATATAAGTACACGTGCTCCTCTTTGGACGAGAATAAATCAATCTGTGATCGTGCTACTTTCAAAAATTTGAAACGGAACTAAATAATGCCTAGTGAGAGTGAGTTTTGTATAAAATACCCCATTCAATAGACGAGGGTTTCAGCGAATCAGTAGGGCCCAGTTTTTCTCAGAGCAGGAATTTTCAAACCCTCCATTAAGTTCAGTTTATAGCTTGTTGCTGGTTAAGACGTCTTTGTAGTAGAATGATTTAGGGAAGTCGGGCACAATGGAATGGGGAAGTAGAAGCCAGGAGCCGGCCAGCCAACATGTGACGTCATCCAACCGCCATCTTGGATTTAGGTGGCTTTGACTTTGACCCCTGACCTTGACCTTGATGCTTTACATGTCACCTTGGATGACCTTAAACCCAAAAAATTAAAAAGTCAGAACAATTATAAAATCTCAAAAAGATTATAAAAAAATTAAAAAAATGTTTAAAAAAATTTTAAAAATTAATTTATAATTTTTTTTAAAGATGTAATTGTAGGAGGTCAGTGGTTTGATGACAGGTGGATCGACTAAGATCCCGACACGACCGGCCCTCGCCTGGTCGGCCAGCGTCCATCTCGTCAGCCATGTTAGATGTTGATGTCATTGACCTTGACCATCAGCCTTGACCTTGGATAACCTTGAAGACAAAAAATTCTAAAAAAATCCCAACAAAATTTAAAAAATCGTAAAAAAGTTTAAAAGTCGAGGAAAAAATTACATAGATGACTCCCATCACCGTATTGGAGGCCAGTGATCATGACCCCAATGAGCTTGAAAAAAAAAACTCAAGTAAAATTAAAAAAAATCGAATAAATTCATAAACGTCAGCAAGAATATTATGTTACTGACTACAAACCCCATGTTAGATATCGGTGACCTTGATATTTGACCTTGAATTTGTGCCCATGACTTTGGATGACCTTGAATCCAAAAAAATCGCAAAATTGTTTTTAAAATGTTCAAAAAAATTATAGAATCTGCTAAAAAGTATTTTAAAATATAAAAATTTTATTTTAAAAAAACATTTTAAAAATTTATAAAAAAATGTAATGTCGGATTTTTTTGGCTTAGAGGGGATAGGGGACTGGAGCCGACAGCCACAATGTTATGACATCACCCAACAACCATATTAAATCCAAGTGACCTTAACCTTGACCTTCGACCTTGACTCTGTCCTTTACCTAGAATGACCGTAAAACTCAAAATTAAAAAATTATTTAAAAAATAATTTAAAAAATTTATTTAAAAAAATTTACATTTCCGGAGGTTTCCTCAGCACCATGTCCAGCAGACGACTGACCCTCACCAATGTTTCTCATTGGTTGATTACTTGTGTTCGCTTCGCCACCCAACAGTGTTTGTTTATTAGTTGATTACTCACGCTCGTTCGGCCCGCCACCAATGTTTCTCATTGCAACCCTTTGCCAATCCTTTGATCAATCTCAATCCTTCGATCGATCCTTCGGTTTGTCCCCCACCAATATGTATGGAAATTACATTCGTTCGCCAATTGTCTCAAAATTTGTACATGTCGACAGAATTAATATTTTGTACGCGATCAACTGTCCCATTTTTATACTAAAGTCTTTATTATAATTCTACATGCAGATTTTCNAATTAATATTTTGTACGCGATCAACTGTCCCATTTTTATACTAAAGTCTTTATTATAATTCTACATGCAGATTTTCCGTTAATAGTCGAGTGCTCATAGTACCACTTTAAAGTTGTGAGGGATAAAAGGATGCGACACACAACAATANTTTTCCGTTAATAGTCGAGTGCTCATAGTACCACTTTAAAGTTGTGAGGGATAAAAGGATGCGACACACAACAATAAAGAAAAACACAATTATTTTAAAATCATAATTTATTATTATTTTGTAATCACAATTTCAAAATAAATCAGTCCATTACATCATGCGATATTTCCCCGTTTCTTCAATTTACTAATGATTGAAGATGTGCGAGATACCCACGTTTTTGAAGGTAAATCAAATATCTGAGTCTATCGACTAGTTCATTCGGGTCTGCGGGAAATAGGTAACCTATATTCTCGGCGTATTCTGCCATCTTCGTGTCGCTCATTGCCGCCAATATGTTGGAGGGGTGTGTCAGTGCATCGAGAAAATCGGCATCATCGTCTTCAACATTATCACTATCTTCATGTTCATTTCCATATATGCTGTCTTCATTATCGTCTTCGCTTCCTGTTTCATCCTCAATATTAAATTTGCTTTTCTATGTGGCAGGAGTTGTGTGCTCATCGGTAGACATTTAGAGGCGACGATCGTTTATTTTAAAGTTCGATGACTTCACGCGAACGTTTTGCAAATGTACATACTGCGCAAACCGACTCTTTTGCACTCATTCCTTCTTTAGCGTTAACTGTCTCATCGTAATCACCTGTTNTGTACATACTGCGCAAACCGACTCTTTTGCACTCATTCCTTCTTTAGCGTTAACTGTCTCATCGTAATCACCTGTTGAATCGGTACCCATCGATGCATCAAAAGGTACTGCCGTCAATACTTGCTGCCTCCCAGTAAATTAATCTTTGCAGATCTCGGTGTGTTCTTTCAATGTATCGCCTTGCACAAACTGCATGGAACCAATGTCATAATGCTTAATCGCACGAAAAGGACTCTTCGCACAGGCCGTTCTCTCATGTCGACTAGCATTTTGACCATAGTTGAAAACTCGATCACAGAATCGGCACTGGCGACAACCAGTTAGCGATGACGAAGGTCGCGGCTCCATGATCGTTGAGGTCAAAGGTAGGCCTCCGTATTAGCAATTCATCTTCGTGGTATGACGAGAGAGCGCTTCCAAATCGATGTTCACCTCATGGTGTCAGAACGCCAACTGTCATTTTTTTTCTCTATAAATGCGGTTCTTTTTACAGGAAAGAGCCTAGCATGTGCCCACAAAAGGACTTCCACCATAAAACTTACATGTAAAAATAATATAGGAGCACTCTGAGTAAACCCACATACTCGTTCGCCCTAGAAGAGAACACTCAGATACTTGCGTGACATATGCTATATCAAGAAATATCAAAATCTAAACTTTCCGCTGCACATAATTTTAATTACAGTATGTTTAAAAAAAATTCAACACTAACGCCGTTTGCTGAAATTCAGAATTGTGTTGATAAACGTATTGAACGTTTCCCTAGTTTCAATTCCCTCAGTAATTTTTTTTCTTTTTTAACATTGTTAGTAATTAAATTATGAATAATGTTCAGAAAACGGCAGGAAAATGTGACCGAACACATTACGAACATGAAAATGAATTTTGTTCCATACAATGACTTGAGAAACTGCTCTTATTTAGATGTCACTACTTATAAATGCGTGTACATACTATCAATAACACATGTATATATATAATATCATTGTTAAATTAGGTATTTTCATAGCGGGGCATATTTCTCGTTAAACACGTGAAGAGATGTTCATCTCTAAAGGAATTTAATGTCGTGGCAAATACCAAAACCACTTTAAAGTGACCGTGAGACTCACCGATAATACACGCATTATGAAAATTGATATTGGTGATGAAATCTGTTGCCGTGGCATTGGCGTGGAAATATATTTTTAATGCACACAAGTGTTGATTCAAGTAGAAGTATGATGACTGAAGGATGATTATATTTTTTAATGTGCTTATTCAGCCATGTAAGATTTTACTTGTCAATCGTATGGTAAAGCGTTTTCATTTTTGTCAAGATGGCTGTACTCACCCTACGCTTATCATTTCCGCAGAAAACAAAGTTGCGCTCGCTCGCTGCTTAAAGTTGCTCATTTCAACGTTTGCACAGATAACGCCCGTGCCGCTTTAACTGGTGAGTTCGCGCACGGTTGGTTATGATTCATGACGAATGAATGAACTTCGATTGTCGGGCGACAGATCTCTCCCCACTGCACACACACATGCACACACACACAACACACATACACAAGCGCACACAAGCACACACAGAAGACGCCCACGCTGCCAAGTGGCGAAGCGCGCGGGCGGGAAATTCCGATTCATCGATTGCAGCGCGGAGAGAGGTTGAACGCTTGTAAATTACTACCGGGCGACTGGGTTGTATATGCAGGAAGCTGGCCGACAAGCGATGAAGTTTGAAAGGGGCGTTGGTCGCGTGTTCGATTGTTGTGGGCAGGATGATGCTCCTTTATCCCGACTAACAGTACCCCTTCCGCCCTCCCGCACACCTCACAACCCACTCTTCGTTTTCTTCCCCTTCTTTGACACGCCATAAAACCCACAGGGAACGGTCTACACCCCTTGAGGCCGCAGCTTCGACCGATCGCGCCTGTTCAGGCTGTCGCACGAGAGATCGATTAATCGATGCTCTGCAGCAAAATCATTTTATGTCCGGAACGAGGCGCACGACGATACAGGCTAGCGGTTACGTGTTGTAAAAGGTAATAAGAAAGTTTCAATATAGCCATATAGGAGACAAGGTATTACTGTTTAAAAAAAAAAAAAAAAAAGCTCTACGCACCACGAAGGCGGATATCACGCAGCATGTTTTTATTACGCAGGACATTTTTTTAAGGTCATTGGTACACAATAAAAATCACCAGATCTTAGAAAAATGTTATTTTGAAATGATTAAGTGCAAAAATGCCTCTAGAGCTCAGACTGTGTAAGTAGGTTAGAAGCTCTGTTCCAGTTACTCTCATATGACAATCCTGGAGACTAGAGAAGTTAACACATACTGACATAGCGTCCGTTACATAACGTATGTTTTTTGTTCAATTACGAAGCGAAACGAAATCCAAAATTCCAATGAATTTAAAAACATCACTGAATAGGTAGACCTGTTTCCATGAAGATGTTTGTTCAGCTGTAATCATGGTCACAATTCAAAACTAAGCCATTTTTTCTGGGACAGAATTGCACAAAATTTGTCATGTAATCAGTTCAACAAATACATTTCATATTTATGTTTTATATAGTTAAGCCATTGATATAAATTAGCCCTTCAATTATTGTTGAGAAATAATTTTTCAATTTTAAAACTTTCAAACTTGTAGTGCACAAAATATTTGATATGCGTTTTATAAAATAATTCAGAATATGAAATTTTAATATACATAAAATACACGTCATACAAATAAAAATATACTATACAGGTTGATTCACAGCACCCATATCACACCATACCGGTATTTAAAGTACACTCGATGTCCTCTTGATTGTACGTAAACTAGGAATGCACGCCAGAAAAACAACATGTTTCGTTGATTTCTTTTTGATTGTAGTAAGAATAACAAAAGGTTTCGTTGATTTTCATTGCGCGTAAACTACGCACGTCAGAAAACAACTGTCTCAGTAAATGTTGTTTTCTTTCAGACGATCTATCCTACGATACCTTATACGAGCCACATTCCCATGTGCAATTTCCCATACTCCTACCACCCGTACGTTCGGGGGAATGGGATTACTACCAATCGATGCTTCATATAGGGTATAGTTATCAAAAAATTGTCGCGGACCCCCGGTGTCGTGTTGTTTCCGAGAAAATAGGGTGATACGGGTGCTGTGAATTATCCTGTATATGCATACATATGTACGTATTGATGTGTATACACATACATATATGGATACATGTGTACATAAATATGTATATATATATATAAAGTCAATGCTTGTGTTTTCGTGCTCTAAAGAATTCCACACCGTTCGACGAATCTGGACCAAATTGGGCAGGAATATACTTCAGTACCCAACGTAAAACACCGTGTAGGCCAAAATCTACCCGGGATTTCGATTGCCCCTCCCCCCCTCCTCGATCACCAAAGAAATAATTCAACTAATATATACTTATATTCGGGCAACGTCGGGTAGGTTAGCTAGTAGCTATATTAATAAATACAATGGGCAATGTTTCATTAATTTTAAACGTAAAAATGTATCATGAAGAAATGGCCTTAATACGCAGTCCACGTGGAAATTGCTAATGGACTGGAGAGTACGGCTGAAAATGGTTCGTTCCACGTGTATAAATGAAGAGGATTCGCATTATCTCTTAACTTGTAGTTAATACGAAGCTTTAGCTTTAGGAGGTTATCTTTTCACAATCGTACAAATTTACACACATATAAAACTCGTGCGTTTTGCCAAATTAAATTTGTGAGCTCATATTTTTTTTTTTTTGCAATGTAGCTATATTTTGGAGGGGATTTTTATTTCGGAATTTAGTCGTCGGATAGTTTTAGCGATTTTATGAAAACCATTTCCGTCGAAAATGTCATCACGGGCAACGAAAGCGTAAACCTCGAAAGACTATTACATATTGTTTCTTATTAGCTGTGACTAAATAAATACCGGAAATACGAATGAAAACGTTTTTTTTCGATATTGACATTGGGAAACATAAAGCGTGTCTCAGAACTAACTACAATTTTGGAAGGAACAACATAACGTATTGGTTTCGAACTGGCGCGGCCGTTAAAAAAAATAGAAACGAAGAGAAAACAGCTGGGCGCGCTCACGCACAAACAAAGAAACTGTTGCTTCATGACTGTGATGTTCTCGCCTACATATTTGGAGCAAAATTCCCTGACTCATCTAAGTGCGTGTTGATGTGACTGAGCATTCTGCTTCACTACAAATACACGTGAGTGAAACAAACTTTTTTACCTATTCCGACGTCTTACTTAAACGTATACAGGATGATTCTTAAATCATGGGACAAACATTGAGGGGTGGTAGAGCTCACTAAAACAAACCATTATTGTATAGGAATATATGGGCGGAAGTGACGCGTTGAGGCACAAACACAAAAACATTACATATTAACGGCCACCACGATCGCCAGATTTATCTAGTCTCGATTTTTTCTTATGGGGGCATTTGAAAGCCCTCATTTACGGATACTCCAGTTGATTCCATCGAAGATCGCTCGACTATCCTGCGAGGCTGCACGCGTGCGTGAAATACCCGGCGTATTTGAATCTGTTCGCCAGTAACTCCACCGACGCTACCAAGCTTGCATTACTGTCGGTGGTAGCAATTGTGAGCGATTTTCATAAACATCGCTGTAAAAAGGCATTTAGCGGCAACGTTGTAAATAATCACTGTGTTGCATTTCATGTGTTATTTTTGTGTTTGTACCTCAACGCGTCACTCCCACCCATATATTCCTATACAATAATTGTTTGTTTTAGTGAGCTCTACCACCCCTCAAAGTTTTCCCCATGATTTTAGAATCATCCTGTATATTAATTTGCAGTTTTATAATTACTTTCATATCAATTTTCAATCCTTCAAAAATTATTACTAGAGTTAATAATTTTTTGCAAAAAAAATTTTGATTACAGGGTAGACTTCAATACTATAAGCACCCAACATCAGTTTGTCAGTTGCCATTGGTTGCTGTCTGCTTGGGAAGGCGTGTTCATATTTTACCGGGCCACTCAGAATTCGGCAACATCGGCACGGTTCCCATGTGATTCGTGTGCAGACATTTACCACATGTCAACAAGTAATTCAGCCAATCAAGACAGGTAAACTAACCATAGCAGTGTTTTGAAATACGACATGGCTTGAAATATTTTCGCGAAATTTCACTACACCTAATTATTTGTGATGAAATTAATGTGCGTAAAGTAAATATCGTTAATTGATAGCGCTTGGGTTAGCCATAAATAGGATCCTGTAATTCCAGATTAGAATGAGAGAACTCGTCGTTTCGTAAGTATCCATTGACAATAATTAATAACACCACAAGTAGCTTTGCGCTTGTCGTTTACACCGAATCAGACAAGTGATGATACTTTCGTTTTTCGTTTAAGTTACTTAACGACATAAGATAATAATTTTTATGCAATAAAAGTACGAAATTTTTCCTTACAAGGGATTTAACTCAAATGAAGAGTTACATTGATCTATACTAGCTTAAGATATATCTTATCTTCACTTTTACAGTAGGAGGTGATTTTCATTACAAGAAACACTAGAGATAAATAATTTTGTGATTTATTCATTTGTGTGTTAAGTTATTATAAAATATAATTTTTCTCTCGGTTTAATGATTTTTATAGCTGCAATTTTTTAATTAGCAGTGTCTTTAGTCTGTCGCTGAAAGCGGCCATTGAATATTAACGGCGGAAAATAAACTTCTTTACAGTCATGCTTCACCTCAACCAATTAACCTAATAGGAACTCGTCCTCGAATGATGCTCGGGGCATCGGCTAGCACCACCTCATCCCCTCGTCAACGGTTGACCGACCAGCCCAGCTACTCTGC
>NQII01007719.1:0-74252 GCA_002778355.1 Clitarchus hookeri
TACGGGTATGGAGACATCCTCATGAATCCATGGACCATACATGTCAACAGAGGACTGTTCAAACTGGTGGAGGCTCTGTTATGGTATGGGGCGTGTGCAGTTGGCGTGAAATGGGACCCCTGATACGTCTAGATACGACNCCTGGGCCCACCAACACCGCCATTGGACTGTTAATGACTGGAAACACGTTGCCTGGTCTGACTAGTTTCGTTTCCAATTGTATCGGGCGGATGGACGTGATGCCCATACCTCTGTAGGAGTACTTAGGTACCTGGTATGTACTCAACAGAGGACTGTTCAAACTGGTGGAGGCTTTGTTATGGTATGGGGCGTGTGCAGTTGGCGTGAAATGGGACCCCTGATACGTCTAGATACGACNTGTTATGGTATGGGGCGTGTGCAGTTGGCGTGAAATGGGACCCCTGATACGTCTAGATACGACTCTGATAGGCGGCAGATACGTAAGCATCCTGTCCGATCACCTGCACTCATTCATGTCCATTGTGCATTTCGACGGACGTGGACAATCCCAGTATGACAATGCGACACCCCACACGTCGAGAGTTGCTACCGAGGGGCTCCAGGAACACTCTTCTGACTATAAACACTTCCATTGGCCATGAACATTATTGATCATATCTGGGATGCCTTGCAACATGCTGTTCAGAAGAGATCTCCACCGCCTCGCACTCCTATGGATTTGTGGACTGCCCTGCAGGATTCATGGCGTGAATTGCCTCCTGCATACCTTCAAACATTAGTCGAGTCCATGCCACGTCGTTTTACAGCACATCTGTGTGCTCGGGGGCCCTACACGATATTAGGCAGGTGTACCAATTTTTTTGGCTCTTCAGATAGTTTTAAGTATACTTTGATGTTACTTGTGTTTCGCATTAAACAACAGGATCACAATTTTTTTTTGTTGATTTTCATTAACTGAGACTCTCATACTCGAATATTATTGGATATAATTTTTTTTTCGCTGCCAAATGTGAAAGGAAATTTTTTTATAACTTTTGCATTTGTTGAACTTGAGGTTATTGGTTTTAAATACAGTATTTATTTCTTTTTGTGGTTTGGTTTTCTGTTCAATATCGTGGTCAATCAAGGGAATAGGTGAAGTTGAATCAAATACTAAATGTAACTTAATTACTACTATTTCCTTTAAACTTTAGGATTATCAGTTCTGTTGTTCATCACAGCACTATTAGTAAACAACTTGCGTTAAGGAAGTGGTATACATGCCATGATAGAAAAAAATTAATTGCAACTCAGTGAGTACCGTTCAACATTCCTACTATTTACCCCATTATTTGCAGTTTATTTCAAGGTCATCACTTTCCTTACAAAACGTTTGAAGTACTAAAGGGTTATTGGACATTTTGTTCTGAATAATCGAGAACATAATAGGCCGCAACATACGGCGCAGGCTAAACTCCAAAACGTTGTATGTACATTTGACATCTGCCATTCACCGACAGCTGGTCTGGCACATCCCAAGGACGCTTTTAGCCAATAGCTGCGGCTGAACGTTAAGCAACAAATTTACAGGAAACTAGTCACGCATTTTAATGACGCTCTTTACTTGCCAATGTGCAATGAAATCACGAATTGCGCTCATGTAGGTATAGGGCGTTGAAGTTTAGCTTGCAAGCAAACAATAACGTTCGTTATGGAGGATATATTTATCACATATACATTTTTTATTTTAACGGCGCAATAACTCTGTGTATTTTTTTTGGGAAACTATTCAAACAAATATTTTGTTTACTCCGTCACACGTTTATATCGGTGCTTATAATTTCCTGAAAATGGTTCTCAATAGCCGTTTATTTGTTGAAATTAATTTGCTGAAAATTTTGGAGAAAAAAAAACGGCGTTGAATTTTGCCGTGCGAGGTACAAAATTGCTTTCGAGAACAGTCCGTTTAAAATTGTGTTTTGGTTGCGTCTGATGAATTTAAGGATTCCGATAGTTAATGATATTTGTGAAATTGCTAAGAATGTTCTTTTTATACCTTTTAATTGTTGTTTTAAGAACTGGCAGTGAAACGTTTTAGCCTCGCGTCCCACGTTACTCCTGCCACGGCTGGTAATTCTACCAGGGGGCTGTTGATGCCGCAACTGCTTACACTGGCAGCCGTCCAGCATGCCGAATTTTGGCGCCGTCAAAACTGTTTCGGCGCACACGAGCGCTCCGGGCAACGACGTTGCTGCGAAGCACCCGGTGCATAAAGTTCTTCCTGCCCGGGTAATTATAATTCTGCTGACTGAGTCGGGAAATTTATTGACCCTCCGCGAGGTATTTTTGGGGTTTATCGTAGTCTGGTACGCCTCAGTCAGATTTAAAAACTTTAATGTCTCAGTCCTTTATAACACACGTCACTTCCGGGGCAGCAAAAGAAATAGCCAGGGTTGTTACATTTGCCACGTATTTTTACCTGCTAGAAGCAACATCAGCCGTGCCCTCAATTTAATAATCTGCAAAAAATGGTTTTAACTCTATGATATTCATTTCTGAAACATGACATAGCTGGAATAATTCCTTTAATAGTTAAGATAAAGTTAACTACTGTATTTTTTATATGTTTACGACTGAAATCCTCGAAAATTGTAATATTCGACTAAAATAATTAATGCTGGTCAATTTCATTTACTGAATTTAACTGATTTAACTGTTCGGATGTACATAACATGTAATTCAATCGATATTTAATAATTGTTAAAATTATGATTTTTCAACAGGTAACTTCTTACTGATTTTCTATAGGCCTATTTTCAGCTTAGAAACTCGGATATTTAGTATTAATTTATGTGATTTATGTTGGGCCTAAGGTTTCAAATATGCGTATGCAGAATAAATGTATGTTTGCCTATGAATAATCCACCCTCCTGCGTCCAGAATAAGCATGTTGCTGCTGTCTGCTGTATCTTCAGCCTGGAGTCCAGGGCGGCCAATCCACTTCTTCGTGTATCATGTACAGAAACCGAGAGTATGGGATGAAAGCAATCTCTATCCCCTTTGGAAATTATTCGATCGTTTTCAAACCCTGACGAAAAACATGCATTTTCAATGTCCCATGGATTCTCTGTCCGGTGAAACGTGTCAACATATCTAAATATAACAATCCTTCAAAATTTGAAAGGATATATTATTTCCGTTGGTTTATTCTTCGGTCGATAATACGGCATGCATTTTGTATGAAAGTTATTAATTGTTCTGTTGTGATTTACTACACTGCCTAAAATTTTCTGCAAAAGCTAGGAAATGCACTTAACACTTAAGGAATGTAAACTAGTGCATTAAGTTCTCTAATGCACGCCTATAACTCTCCAAGACATTCATGCAACATTTTTTATGCGATTGGTAACTTACTTTGTTTCTTTATTTCGCTAAACGGATGATTTGTTCAGTGTGGGAACGGGAAGATATATTATTTATGATTTTTTTTTCGTGGTATGATTCACGTACAAATTTACGAAACTAAAAGTTTCCAATTAAGGACGGATAGTAACTAAAAGTTACAGTTAATTATGGAACTGTTTTGCATTATTCGCTGCAATATAAGACCTATGGTAATTTTTCCAGTTCGTTTTCACGTTGAGGTATATGTAATAAGGAATTTATGCAAATGTTGATGTCAAAGCATTGCGTTAAGGGGTTTACACAATTGAAAGCTTAAGAAGTAAGCAGTACAAATTGGCAGTGAACAGTAACTTAACGAAAATTAAGTATTAAAAAAAAGCAATTTCAAAGTGCATTGTTTGAAATTAAAATGGTAATAGGCGTTTATTTAGTTGTATATTTGTTTTCGGGGTTGTGCACACAAAATGTTTGTGAGGTTACTGCTGCCTTACAAATTTTACTGCTTACTGCTTATATTTTAAAATCAGCAAACCACTTGAAGGGGAATATAAGGAATAGTAAATACTTGAAAAAATATTTCAACGTCTCAAGGCTACGCCTGAGCAGAAGGAAGCAACGCGATTGTCCCTCCCAAGGATGCGCTATATATTCTCGGGAGCTGAATTTCTCGCAAATTAGACTTGTAACATAAGATATTGTTACACGCGATGAAAGTCAATGGATTAAACTACAGATGGCACTTTGTACTTTTCCCCTTTGCCTTATAGCAACTGCGCGGAGAAATATCCTGAAATAAGAACTTGAGCACGGCCTTAACGCAATGCTTTGAAATAAANAAAAAAAAAAAAAAAAAAAAAAAAACATTTTCTGATTACGTATACCTCAAAGTGACAACGAGCTGTTAAAATAACCATAGGTCTAACATTGGTAGCGAATGATGCAAAATAGTTCCACAACGAACAGCAACTTTTAATTATTTTTCTTCCTCAATTTGGTTACTTTTAATTTCGTAAATTTCTATGCAAATCATAATACGAAAAAAAAAAAAGTCCTAAACTGCTGTTCTTAGCTGTTTTCATTCAATAATATTTTCTTTGAATATATTTCATTGGACTAAAGTAAAAAGTGGTGCTGCTGAAATTTTTTTTTTTTTTATATTTCCTAAAAAAAAAAAACCTATCCCCAGACAATTTAATTACTGAGATACGCGTATACATGCCGACGCTGATTCCACAGAAGATATCTTATTAGGGCGAGCTCCTAAGGGCGGGATGGCAAGTAAAGTCTATTCATGGTTGTTTTAGACTTTTCAGAAGCCGTGCTCAAGTTCTACTTTCAGGATATTCCTCCGCCTGACGCAAAAATAAAACTTAACCAAGTCTAGAAAATTACACCAAAGAAACAACGCACTGCATTCGTGCGCACTCACTATAATGGTATTTTTCACGAGAACTATTTCTTTTTAGGCATTACCAATACACCGGCTTTATCTCTGTTTTTGTTCATATTCGCTATAAATTAATTATGATTATTTATAGGTAAAATATATGTGTACGTTTAATTTAACAAAAAAGTAAGATACTTTTATTTTAACAGAAATGTAAAGTTCCGGCGNGTAAAATATATGTGTACGTTTAATTTAACAAAAAAGTAAGATACTTTTATTTTAACAGAAATGTAAAGTTCCGGCGATAGATTACACATTTAGAAAAGAAGCAATCACGTCATACATTGTGTTATTTTTCAAAGGTTTGATTTAAGTGCTAAGAAACCACGAATGGCAGGTGGTGAGTGGTGTGTATTGCAGGTGTGGACGGCGGGGCCGCCGCGTCATCCAGGCGTCGGGCTGCCTGAACAAATATGGCGTTGCTGCGGACGTCGTGCGGGACAGTGGTAGGGCAGCGGCCGGGAGAGAGAGAGAACTGACGCCCGAACGCACGTTTATAAATAGTTCTCTCCACCTTCGCGAGCCGCTAGCCAGCCCCCTGCCAGCTGCGGTTTCCGCTACCCGACTCTCTCTCTCCCCCCCTCCTCTCTCTTCTTACGATCCTCCCCCGCCCGCCTGCTCGTCGGCCGCAGCATCCTTCCACCATTGCCCGCGACGTAACTCTCCACCGCGGTTTACAACGCCGTGTTGATGGAAGTCCTTCTGTGAAATATCCTGGCGGGAGCTGCGGTTCCTTCCACCACCACGATGTGGCACGGCTCCCTCCCATAGCCCATCCGCGGTTTCTTCGCACTTTTTTGAATCAAACCTTCGACGAATCACTCCAAGAAGGACGTGCTTGGCTGTTTCCTAAATATGCCATGTCTCATAAGCGTTTCATACCCGTGTCGACACAAAAGTACCTTATTTTTTGTAGAACTGAAATTTTACTTACATTTTTATCAATTAATTGTAATATTTGGTTTAAAATTAACACGAATAAAAACATTGAAGAAATAGGTGTGTTGGTAATGTCTAGTAAGAAATAGTTCTTATGTAAAATATTACTGTACTTAGTGCGTACGAATGCGGTGCATTGTCCCTCTGGTGCAGTTTTATAGACTCGGTTAAACTTTGTTTGCACGAGGCGGAGGAATACCCTGGAAGTAGAACTTTGGCAGTGCTTCAGGGATGTGTGAAGTAACCGTGAATGAACCGTAACATAAACTGGAAATACGTGTGTCGTCACGGTTATAGTCCATTCGCGGTATGTTCACGCTTCTCAGATCAAACATTTGAAAAATCACCCGATGTATGACGTGTTCGTATGTTTCCTAGTTGTGTCACGTACCATAATCATTTTATACGTCTGTGAAGATAAAAGTATTATATATTTTGTTATAATTAACTTTTGCTTGTATTTTTTCTATAAATTATGATATTTCACTTGTAATTAATATTAGTGAAAATAGAGAGAAAAAATGTGTGTTGGTAATGCCTGGTAGGAAATAATTCCCATACAAAATATTATTAAACTAAGTGCGCACGAATAAGGTGCGTTGTCACTAAGGTGTAATTTAGCTAGGCTTGAACGAGGCGGAGGGATAGCCTGAAAGTAGATCTTCAACAAGGCTTCAGGAAAGTTGGAAGTAAACCGAAATTGACTATAAATAAACCATTCCGGAACCAGACCTCGGAAAGAAATTCCGGGCCATTAATGCTTACAATTTTAACCTGAAAACAGCAGAACTTAGAGCTATGCTAGCAGCGAAAAATGAAACACAGTTCTAGATATTCCAAGTCTTATGAAGGTAGAAGGAAAGTGCTGTTTAATGGAGCACTGCATACGACTGTAGAAAATGCAGAATCTATTAAACGTAGTACAAGCACTACCAGAATTGTCAGAAAAGTACGACTTGTGTTGCATATGAAAGAAGAATGCATACATGTTCACTGCTTGACAGTGTAACATTTTTTTCTGGCATCTAATTATTATTATACTTAAAAATCAATCAACAATATAATTTTTAAAATTTAAATTTAAGAGTGTTTCCATTCTATATGATTCAGAAAGCACCTTATGCAAGAAATCCTTCGTCAAGTGGGGAAATCATAATAAATATTGTGGCTAGGGTATATACGAGAGTAAATATTGGTAGTAATATTAGAAGATATTTTCGATAATTAAGTTTAAATTATATTTTGTTTATAAATTACAGCCTAGTATTTATTTCATGGTAAACATAAACTAAAATCAGAAACAAAAGTTTTTGTTAATGTAAACGTTTCAGGTTTACATATTGATGTATTGAGGTAGCAATGATATAAACAATTAATTGTTTCATATAAGAAATGCTTATTATTGTTCAACGCATGTTTATATTTGTCCTTTAGTTGGTTTTGCCTTATAAATATTTCCAGGCTTGTTTAATTTTTTTTACATGGCACGGAATGATACGGAGAAGTTGGACTGAAAGTAGATCGTAAGCAGGGCTCAAGAAAATTTGGAACTAACCATGAATTTACTAAAGTTGAATTTCTGCTTTTCATACTCTAACGGGAAAAAACGAAGCGACGCTACACATAATAACATATTTTATAACAATTTTGATGGCTAATTATTGTTTTATCGCTGGTACATTATTTAAATCTAGATAGTGCGATTGAACTACAAAACGTCTAAAAAGTACACATTTTTACAGATGCGAATCATTTTAGTTTATAAATATCTACTGTGGCGAACCGGGTAAGTAAATGAGGATTAATCTTTTCTGAAACACCGTGTAGCATTAACTAGCAATATCGTTCATACTCAGAGAAACTCATAGGCTAACTCTATAAAGCACTGTGCTCACGTACACAAAAATATATATTTAAAGGGACCTGATAGTAAAATATCGTATGTAAAATCACTGTTAGCGCGTATATTCGTATCTCAGTAGATAAATGTTCAGGTAATACGAATTATTTCCAGAAAAGGTAGGGGAAAAAAAANGCGCGTATATTCGTATCTCAGTAGATAAATGTTCAGGTAATACGAATTATTTCCAGAAAAGGTAGGGGAAAAAAAACTATTATAAACAACTATCACGTTTTTCTTTTATGCTGTCAAAAATATTCAAAGAGAAAATTATATAGTGAAAATGGNTTTATGCTGTCAAAAATATTCAAAGAGAAAATTATATAGTGAAAATGGTTTCCTTGAGGGAAAGGAGAAAAGTGAAAACTGTTAAATGATGTTCGCGGTAAACCGAGCACTTTTAGAATACCTGCTTAAGATATACGCGTGTGCACATTCTGTATTCTTCCGCCATTAACATTGCCACGAGTCTGAACACTTTATTCATCCGTCGGTCAAGAGAAACTGTGAAATTGTTGGAAAAGTAGATATTTTACAAATTTGCTTATTCTTACACTGGCATGCATTAAAAAAAAGAGCAGAAAACCAATTAAATATGTTCGGTACTCCCAAATGTTAATCTAATACTTTTAATTTGACGTTAAAAGACGGGACTACTTTCCCTCCCCGTCGTTACAAACTCTACTGGGCGAACGCCACCCGGTGTGCTCCTTAAAATATATGTTGATTCAAATGTTGATTTAAAAAGTGCTCACTTTACCGCGAATAGCATTTTTAATCCTTTCGCGGTTATTTCCAACGTTTCTGAAGCCCTGCTAATGTTCTACTTCCAGGATATTCCTCCGCATCATGCGAACAAAGCTTAACCAAGCCTGGAAAATTGCATCCGTGTGCACTAGGTGTAATAATATTTCACATAGGAACTATTTCTTACTAGGCATTACCAATACTTTTATTTTGTCACTGTTTTTATTCACAATAATTATGAATGAAATATTATAATTTATTGGTAAAATATAAGTAAAAGTTTTATTTAACCAAAAATAAGGTGGGTTTATTTTAAAGCAAATATAAAACGCCTGTGATACATGAAATATTTACGAAACGACCAAATACGTCATACATGGGATGATTTTTCAAAGGTTTGATTTTCAAAATGTGAAGACACCGCGAATAGACTATATATGTAAGTTAATGCACTGGTTATATAGCGTGTAATGATTTCCTACTGTTGCTGATCTAAATTGCGAGGAATTCAGCTTCCCGGGAATGCATATCAGAGTATTGAGAGGGCCTGTCGCAAAGTTTCATTAAAACAAAAGACGTAACCTTGAAGCGTTAATTTTTTTTTACTAGTGTTTCCTCTAAAAAGTGTCGAACCCAAAAAATTTATAATTTTATAATTGTACCAAACATTTTTCAACTAGAACGCATTGCATGTGATAACCTTTTCCTCGAATTAAAAAAAATTACAGTTTATATTTTTTGAATAATTTGATGTCAAATACAAAATTCTTCTGGCTTTGTTGCAGCAGTAATAACAAATAGTAACTAAGTTGCACATATGAAAAATTTACACAGTAAACCTAATCCCATGTGCTACCGCGTGACACATATAAAATCAACGATTAACAATCCATATGTATGAAAAAATTGTTAAACATAAAACCTTTTTGCATATTTTTTACATTTTTTTTAATGTACGAATTGTCATTTGGTGATTACATATATATCAAGCAGTAGCCCACGGCATTAGTTTATGCTGCAAATTTTTTCATCTNGAATTGTCATTTGGTGATTACATATATATCAAGCAGTAGCCCACGGCATTAGTTTATGCTGCAAATTTTTTCATCTGTACAACTTAGAATGTGTTATTATGGCTGCAAAAATACAGAAGAATTTTGCATTTGACGTAAAGTTATTCAAAAAACATAAAGTGTAATTTTTTTTTATTCTAGGAAAATGTCATCACGTACAATGCGCACGAGTTGAACAACGTTCGGTACAATTATAAAATAATCAATTTTTTAGGGTCCGACATCCTTAAACTGTTAAGTTCTTTATATATAAAGTTACCGGGATTTTAGATTGTTACACCTACTGGCATTGTCTTGATAGCTAGCCCCTAGAGACGAGGGTATAATGAAGCATCGTAAACTGTGGTCAGAGCTTTGGTAAGTGAGTGAGTGAGTGAAGATTTGGGCGGCTCTTAACCACAAAGTTTCGAGAGCTGATTATGGTGATTGTGGTGAGTATGGAGCAGCGTCGGAATGAGAGGGTGGGGGAAAGGGGAGATCCCCGACAAAACCAGCCGACCAGTGGCATTGTCCGGCACGATTCCCACATGCGAAAACCGTAGAGTGACACGGGCGGGGATTAAACCCGGTTCACATTGGTGGGAGGCGAGCAGGCTAACCGCTCAACCAACGCATCCCCCAACTCTGGTAAGCATTTGAATCTCCGATGCGGGTCTTACGGCGCGCAAACAGCAGAGTGAGTGTAGGTGTGGCAAGTACCTGGACTTGGCCTTGGCCAGCATGTCGATCTGGTCCTGGAAGTCGACGACGATCTCCTGGTGCTTCTTGCGCAGCATGTTGGCGGTCTCCTCGGACTCGAAGTGGACATCCTCGAGCAGCTTGCGGAGCTTGGTCAGCTCTGTGTCCCGCCGGCGGTTCACTTCGAACTGCCAACACACACGTAAGCAAAGTTGTATAGTATTGGGCTCGTGCAATCTTCGCTGTGTGAAGTATGTGGAGTCGATGACTCGGTAGAACATGTGATTTCTGACTGTCTGATGACATAAGATCTAAGGACCTGGCTGGAGGAAATCACGGAAGAGAAGGGCATTCACTTAGAAATTGGAAATGTTATGAATAACAAAGCTCTGCACCNTGGCTGGAGGAAATCACGGAAGAGAAGGGCATTCACTTAGAAATTGGAAATGTTATGAATAACAAAGCTCTGCACCACATATGGGGTGAGTTTGCCACCAAAATTGGAAAAAGGCTTGAATAATTTGATGAATGGCAAGCAGAGCAAAATTANACATATGGGGTGAGTTTGCCACCAAAATTGGAAAAAGGCTTGAATAATTTGATGAATGGCAAGCAGAGCAAAATTATGATGACCCATAATGAGGTATTCAGGTAAAAACTGCAAAATAAGTAAGTTGGAATGTCCCAGAATGGCGAGGAGGACGGGTTTTTAACTGAGAAAACCGGTAGAATACCGAGTAACGGCACAAAGAAAGTGAATTACCCGAAGAGACAAGACGAGAAGGTGCTGTGCACTGTCTTACTCATCCGAGTACAGTTGCAGTGAGGGAGGATGGAGGGAATGCTAGTCTTCGGGCCTTAAAAACCTGCCACCACACACGAAAGCTTCGCTCGAGAGACAGGCAGAAGACTTTAAGAGTTCTACGTCTGGCTTGAGGGCGAAGAGGAAAGGGGTAGCTTACACAATGCGTAATAAGAAGATAAGGATGAGTGAATCGAGATGGCCCTTCAACTGGAGGCCAGTGGTTTTTATTTCAAAGACTGTGGAAGATGCTTGGGAGTTCTGCACAAGAAGAGAGTAAGTTCAGAATGTGAGGAACGCTAAATTACGAACTGGGTTTAAATTAACAAGATCAAGACAGATAAAAGATGTTGAACAGGGTTGTACATCAGGAGCAGTGTCTATAGCCACCTCCTTTCAAGAGCAGGATATTTGGTGCCGAGTGAGAAGGACTGAAGATGGATAGCTTCCTCTTTTTTTCTTGGAAGAGGAAGAGGCCGAACGGGGAGAACAGGTACCACCCGAAAAGATATCACAGGCAAGAGACCAGAGATATATTGCAGTCGATCCAGCACCTTTCTACAACATGGCAGAGTTAGAGGAACATATCTGAAAACTGGAATAAATATCGATACTGTCAGCTGCAATTCCTACAGTGATTATACAAACGGATGGAGGTAACAGTATTTCGTTCCCCTATACCGAGAAACATGACAAGATACTCCTGGCTACTAACAACATCCCCAGAGATAAAGTTAAACTGGAAAAGTTTCTTCAGGAGACCTTCAGAAGAAGAGGAGAAAAGTTAAATCTGAAGAAAGTCAGAAAATAAGTATTCAAGACGTAAAGGAGGCATACATTTGATTTTGCTAAGCCTTTTACCAGATACAAGGTTGTGAGATATTAAACAGGCAAGACAGAACTGAAAATGGAACATCTACTCCTCCAGAGGGACTGGGCCCGGGGGGCCAAGCAGGTGATGGTCTACCTAGCCTGCTCCCCTCCCCCCAGGCTAGGAACTCTTGGGGGAGCTCAAGAAGATGATCGTCTGAAATGGTTGGAAACGACACCAGATGGGAAAACACAGACCAAGGACAGACTATCTGAAAATAGCTAAAGTAAAGAACAAACATCGGACGATGACTCACGGTGAGAGAGTCAACCACCACAGTGATCTAGAGAAGAACGGAAGAGAAAGATCACAGGATGAGTGGTCTCATGCCTGACTCGTATCGAGTACAGTAGCATGAGGGGAGGATGAAGAGACCCACATGGGGCGCTCACCGGAGGCAGTCTGCCAACACACACGACAGGACAGCGTGAGTGAGTGAGTGATAAGATTTCGGCGGCACTTAACATCGAGGTATTGAGAGCCGGTGTGGGTGAAGCGAGCTGAGTATGGAGCAGCGCCAAAATGCGAGGGCTAGGGAAACGGGAGCATCGTCCGGCACAATTCCCAAATGCAAAAATCCGGGGGAAACCCCACCAGGAATCGAACCTGGTTCGCCTTGGTGAGAGACGAGTAGTCTAACCACTAAACCACCGCGGCGCCTGGACAGTGTCCAATGAGTCACTTCCAGTATTAGCAGGAGTGCTGCCTGTAGATTTGTTGGTGAAAGTACGTGGGATTATGGAGAAGAGAGCACGGAATGGGAGACTTAATAAGCATGATAAGCAACACCTTCTGACTGAAATAATAATGAAATGGTAGGATAGATGGTCATGACCAGAAAAGAAAAGAGTAACCTTTGAGTTGCTACCAAATGTGCAAGAAAGAATGAAGTCCCTGTGGATCACCATGAACCACTACAGTGTACAGCTATTTACGAGACATGGCAACTTCAAGGCAAAACTTCACGTATTCCAATTAGTGCAATCTTCGCTGTGTTACATATGTAGTGTTGATGATACAATGGAGCACGTCATCAAGAACTGTAAGAAGACAGGAGATATAAGGTGATGACTCCAAGAGATTGTGGAACGAAAGGAACTTGACTTAAGATTGGAAAATGTGATGAAAGATAAAGCTTTTCAAAAGTTATGGCAAGATTTTGCAACACGAAATGGCAAAAGACTTGAAGAGTACGACANATGAAAGATAAAGCTTTTCAAAAGTTATGGCAAGATTTTGCAACACGAAATGGCAAAAGACTTGAAGAGTACGACAAGTGGCGAGAAGAGCTCGGGTAAAGGCTTCTTGATGAAGTCAGGGTATTACTGATTGGAGAGGACAGGCTTTACATGAGGAAACCGGAATAAACCATGTGAGAGATAAAATATTACAATTTATCAATATCCGAAGAGGAGAAGTGCCGTGCACTGTCTTACTCATCAGAGTACAGTTTCAGTGCGAAATAATGGAGGGTGTGCAAGCCTTTGGGCGGTAAAACCGGTCAACACATGCAGTACCAAGAAGTAACGACAAAGTGTGACACGCAATGACTATCGATAAACGAAATTTTTCAGAATGATGGCGGAATTGGCTTGTATGTAAAGAGATTCCAGAAGAATGTGACTATGTGTCATAAAACTGCAAGGAGAGTTGCCGATATAGGATGTTATTAGGTAGAAACCCATTCTGATGAACTATTATGGATAATTTGAGTAAAGGCTTTATGACTAGAGTCGTAATACTCTAGATTGGGGAGGAGGACGGGTTTGCAGTGCGGGAGGATAGAGGCTGTGCCACCCTTCGGTCCGTAAAAACTGTCAACACACACGAATTACAACATGAAGAACACACGAGTTGATGCCTAATGCCAGAGAAAGAGTAAATCAAAAATGGATAACAATGAACCATCACAGCACACAAATGTGCGCAAGTATTGACCATTTCAAAGTTAAAGTCAGTGGCTTCCAATTGGTGAAATCTCAGCTCTGTGATGCGCGTGGTGTTGATGGCATACTGGAAATTCTGTTATTTAAGTACTTGAAGATAGATGATATAAGACTATCGCTTAAGGAGTTGCTTGAAGAAAAGAAAGGTGCTAAGAGATAAAGCTCCCCATCAACTATGATACTATTTCTTCTCAAATACTGGGGAAATCTTGAGTAATGTGATAAGTGGAGCGAAGAGCAAGATTCTCATGACCAATGATGGGATATTCGGGTAAAGGCTTCGTTTGAAGTAGAAATATTTCTGGTTGGCCAGGAGGATAGTTATTACTGAGAAAACCAGTAGAATACCGAGTAAAGGCAATGTGAAAATAGACAAGGCCTCAAGGAAGGAGAGGAGAAAGTGATGAGAACTGCCTTACTGATCGGAGTACAGAATCAGGCAGGGAGAATGGAAATAGTGATTGCTTTCGGGTCATAAAACCTGTCAACATACACACAGTCTCTGGTGAGTGCCACTTCCAATGCTTCCTGCTGAACCACTCAGAGAGGAATAACTCCAAGACAACAGAATATTTAAGGGCACACANTGAACCACTCAGAGAGGAATAACTCCAAGACAACAGAATATTTAAGGGCACACAAGAGAAACGGTGGCGTGTATTGCGAACTCTGGCAACAAACTGGCCAGCAATGCAGCAGGATGTCGTTGACCAATCAGCGCTTAAAGACTAACTTGACAGGCGCAACTCGACCGATAGGGAATCTTCCACAGCATGCAACAGAAAGACACAATGTCCGTTTCTAGAGCTTCGCGTGGCCAATCAGCGAATGTTTACGCCATAAAAGAGACCGCCACACAATTTCACTTCTGGGTACTTATTATATCTTGTGACACTCCAGAGGNAATGTTTACGCCATAAAAGAGACCGCCACACAATTTCACTTCTGGGTACTTATTATATCTTGTGACACTCCAGAGGTGTCAAGCTACTTTTAACAGAGCAAACGGAAGTAAAGCAAGAGATCCTGGGAACACGACAAGACGGGTAGATACCATCAGGTAAAAGCTCGAAATCATTCGAGAGAATCCCGGATGAGAAAGAACGGGAAAGACTTGACTGCCTCTCAGTAACTACAATTCACAGAAACTTGAAAGAGCACACATTTAGCCTCTTGGTTGTATATAATGTTTTGAACTCCTTAACCGTATACTGCAGAAGTCTTTGAAGTAAAATGGTCTAAGAGATTATCCTGAACATAAGATATAAAAAAGGGGTATATATTATACAATAATAAATACAATACATTTTTACACCTTAAATAAAACATGGCACGAATTCGTCTCAAAGACTAGTAAGAGGCTGGAGGGTCAGTCCAGAGGAGAAGGTTACAAGGCAGGTCAAATGTAACTTCAAAATGCACCAGTGACAAAAATTTACATGGAATAAACTTTTATACCTTTAATTATTTTCGTTAGACGATAATTTTCCTTAAAATCTAAGATCGTTCTGTAACAAGATTATAATTCAACATTTACACTTAGACGTGAGTTCTTTTTATCCCCGCCATGCACTTTTTATCCCCTCCATACACTTTGAATGAATAGGTACCACAAATACGGGAATATGAAAATTTTTAGCTTTTATAAATAAAATAAAGCGATCTTAAAGACGAGTGGAGTTAGTAATGTGATGGTGAAAGTTCGCGACGTGACCCTGCGAGCACAATGTTTGCTTTTCAGCATGCTGAGAATAACCTTTTGTGCTCATAAAGTAAAAATACTTACTACGATATCCAGTTTGACTAGTTTTTAGCNTCATAAAGTAAAAATACTTACTACGATATCCAGTTTGACTAGTTTTTAGCTACTCGTTCATTTTATGGCCTGCAATTATACTAAGAGCACCGACGTCTTGAGTACACTTATCACAGCACACGATAAATATCTGCGAAGTTAAGTTCCAGATCTCTCAGCCCATATTATCAGACCTGTTATTATACTGTAAAAATAGGTAATTGATGGGCAAGCGATGGCTAAGTGACCGTGTGTGTATCCAATCTGCCCAGATAGTTTTAAACAATATACAAGGCTGCGGATAGGGACGAGTTGAGCAAAAACCAGGCGAACTTTTTGCACAGTCACCTCGAAGTTCAACGTCATCTTGGCTGACTTCCATGATTCTCGGAACTCTTAGCGACTAGTAATGAGGAGTTCGCTTAGTCAGCAACGCGGAATCAAATCTCGGTTCGCTCACGATCCAGGAGGATATCACCCGCGCGGCATCAAGACGTCGTTTGACTCAAGAGAAAGTTTGCTGAAATGCTTGCAAATCTGAACATGATTGTTAAGGATTCATACAAGTGGAATCAAGCTCACTGATACTCTGGCCGGAGATGAACTACAAAATTTATCTTTTCAGGTTGAAAATACTATAATACTTTCGAGNAGCTCACTGATACTCTGGCCGGAGATGAACTACAAAATTTATCTTTTCAGGTTGAAAATACTATAATACTTTCGATATAAGCATTGTGGTATAACTATGGTGCGCGTAATTTTGAGAGCTCATTATATCACAATAACTTGCATCAGTGGTAACTGCATCTAATCAGAGAGCATTGATTAACCTGAATTTGTGAAAGGGCTCTACATATGCTAACAACGGTGTATAGTTTATTACAATGAACCCCTCTGCCCAGTTGATTCCGCTAACTAGCCAGAGGTTTACCACTTAAAACATGAATTCTTGTTTACTAATGTTTGAGTGACTGACACCAATGATTTTACTATATGCTTTATATTACACGCTGACTTATTAATTTTCACCGTACTCCCTCGATAATTACGATAGTAACATTTGGAAATAAATAAATAAAATTATATCCCTAATTAAGTTGGGCTTTGATCAATACCTTCGCTCAGTAGAAAATAGACCCAAGAATAATACTACACAAAAAAGGAAGAGAAAACGTTTGAGCCAATTAACCATGTCTTAATACAGCAGGCCATCTGACCATTTCTTCCGCAATGCTGTCTGAGCATTGGTACTGCCTCAACGAACTCATTGTCGATGAAAAGTTAATTCGTAAGAAAATCGAACGAATCAACCAATAAAGTGGGTATGAGTATCCCAGTCTTTGAAAATGAGTCGGAAATTAACTAGAGAAACTTAAAACAAGAAAAGAAACGAAATGAAATAAAAGAAAGCAGTACAACACACGGAACTAAATTCTTCCCTTAAACAGCAAAAATATAAACGAAAAAAAATATTACCCCCCGCAGAATATAGAACAAAAAAATTAAGACTAAATCAACATAAGTATCAAGAACTTATTAGCCAGTTAAGGAACCATATGGAACAAACGACACCAAATCAGTTACAGCAATGAAANTATTACCCCCCGCAGAATATAGAACAAAAAAATTAAGACTAAATCAACATAAGTATCAAGAACTTATTAGCCAGTTAAGGAACCATATGGAACAAACGACACCAAATCAGTTACAGCAATGAAAGTGGGACAGTGCAACAAAACTGTTAATCATAACGTAGTGGGAACTGTGACTATTTACAGTCCTTAGGTGATAACACAAGTGCTCATATCTCTTTTGTCATCTGTCTTCAAGTTATTATTTTATGTGGCTGTTTTGAATAGTTTTTTTTTTTTTTAAACATTTTCTTCCTTCGCTCTATTGTTAAATTAGGAATACGTAGTACGTGCCGTGGTGCGTGGCTGCCTACTTTCGGGATGCCAGTCCACAAACTTACTGACTGTTGTAGTATAATTCACACGTGTTTACAATTGAAAAACGACAATACTCCGACGGGCCGCGGTGGTGTAGTGGTCACACTACTCGCCTTCCACCTAGGCGAACCGGGTTCGATTCCCGGTGGGGTCACTCCCGGATTTTCGTACGTAGGAATCGTGCCGGACGATGCCACTGGTTGGAAGGTTTTCTCGGGGATCTCCCGTTTTCCCCACCGTTGCATCCCAGCGCTGCTCCATACTCACCTGGCTTGGTCATCATCGGCTCTCAAGTCCTCGATGTAAGGATCCGCCCAAATCTCTCCGCTCACCAGCACACACTGTTTAAGTTCGTGTGTTACTCTCATGAAGCGGAAGTATTCAGGTTTGCATAATCAGTAAGCACGTTGAGGAACAGTAGAGGTTCAGGCGTGGGTTGTAGATGCCAGTGTGATCCCTAGCGACACTCACCTGGCTTTCAGCGCCGCCTTCTGCCTCCTCGAGACGCTCCGTCAACTGGATGACCTGAACTGACAGGTCCGCCTTCTCCCGCTCGATCTGCAACACGCAACACACCGCTGTCAAGCCAGGTTGCAGATTCTCCACTTCAAGTTCACATATCGTTGTCCTACTGTTATAGTCCATTCGCGATTTATTCACAATTTTTGAATTAAACCTTTAGAAAATCACCTCAAGTATGACAAGTTTGACTGTTCCCTAAAACTGTCATGTATTACAAGCGTTTTGTACTTCCGTTAACATAAAAGTACCTCATTTTTGTTAAATTAAATTTTTACTTACATTTTATATACAAATTACAATATTTCATTAAAAATAAATATAAATGAAAACAGGGGAAAAATGGGTGTGTTGGTAATGCTACGTAAGAAATAGTTCTTATGCAAAATAGAATTACACTGAGTGCGCATGAATGCGGTGCGGTGTCCCTCTAGTGTAGTTTTCTATACTCGGTTAAGCTTTGTTTGCATGAGGCGGAGGAATATCCAGGAAGTAGAACTTAAACAGGGCTTCAAAAAAGTTGTAAGTAACCGTAAATGGACTATATAAGGCTGTACCTGGTTAATTGAGCACTTACAACCTTTGAAAAGCATCCATCAATACCCCCTCCCCCCCCCCAATATTTTGACGGGCACGCTGATTGACATGTGCCCAGCTAAGTGGGGAACGATGGAAGGAAAGTAGTTACAATGTCTTAACGTTGAATTTAACGTGTAAATACTGGAATGTTTTCTTTTGCTTTCTGTTTATATGCGCAATAATTAATAGGAAATTTCTACAATACTTACTTTTCTAATAATTCCACAGTTTCACCTAACCGACGCATGAGTAAAGTAATTAGGCCCATTACAGTTCTAAGTTTTCATATACAATGTGTATAAAAGTATATCTGAAGCAGGGATTTAAAAAACAATCAATTCACATTTAACAGCCTATAAAACCTCGTATCTCCGTTTCAAGAAGTGGTGCAGGAGATCAGAATAAATTTACGNAATTCACATTTAACAGCCTATAAAACCTCGTATCTCCGTTTCAAGAAGTGGTGCAGGAGATCAGAATAAATTTACGAGAACAAATACGAAGTTTTAAACTACAGAAACGTGATGCATAGTAGTCTTCAAATGTTTTACCAGCAGACGCCTTTTGAGAATAATGATAATATATCACCCAAGATCGAACACTGGGGTAAATTTGGACTTACGAGTTTCTATATGTAAGCCATCGATATCCTACCTCGCATGGTTGTGCACACAAAAGTTAAGGTGGCAGTANACTTACGAGTTTCTATATGTAAGCCATCGATATCCTACCTCGCATGGTTGTGCACACAAAAGTTAAGGTGGCAGTAAGAGTGGCTTCCAATAGATCACTGCATCTAACTGTAAAACATGCAGAACTAATTGAAAATTAGTACACACACTACCAGATTTGTCAGAAAAGTACGATTTATGTTGCGTATAAAAGAAGAAAGCATATATTATTTAACAGTATATAATAATTTGCTAGAATTTACTTTTTCAGTTTTTAAAAAAAATATGTTAATAAGATTTAATTTTTAATCAAAACTTTAGCGTACTTCAGGAAAAACCTTACAAAATCTTCATCGAGTATGTTTATCAAATAATTACCGTAGTTGTATGTAAAGAAATAAGTAATAATGTTTGTAAATGTTTTAATGCTTGAACTTATGCACATACATTTCAGACTAAAAAATTCAATTTTTAATACTGAAATAAACGTAAATGAAACCTATCATTGACAATAATGTTTTTAACATTAGTGTCAATGTTTTCTTACACACAACCCATAGTAAATATTATGATGAAGGTTATATGGCAAAATGTGATTTCTGAAACAACAAAAATAATAATGTACTGACATAAAAAAAATTAAAAATAGACTTTTAACAACTAATTTATGAAACGTTTAAGAAAATAAATTATAGCAAAATATTTTACAGTGTTATAAAACGTATGGGGATTTCTTTCATACGCAATTTCATGTCAATTTTGGTATTGCATGTATTACTTTTTAATGAATTCTGTAATTCGCCAATCGGGTGCAGTGACCCATTGGAAGCCAGTATTACAAATTTTGAGGACCACCTGTAATCTAGGATAGTGGGCTCAAACATGTTTTTATCTTTTAAACTACCCTAAGCTAATTGACTAGTTGAACAAGTATGTTTTTTTGCAGTTCAAAGTAACACGGGATATTTAGCGAATAAATGGCTCGTTTTCACACGCGCATGCGCAGTAGATATGACCACGGCTGTCCACAGACGATTATACAGTTAATGCCGTTGCATTGGTGCCATATTTTAGATCTGCCAAATTTGGTAAAACAATATATATATATAAATATATATATATATATATATATTTAAGATAAGAAGACAACTCAAAAATTGTATTTATGGTGCTTGTTTTTGTGGCATTGATCGATGTCTAATGAATAAGTTAATTTTAGGTCTGGTCTTACGAAAGTTATCAATTGGTTATAGGGATGAATGCTGCTGCTATTATTTAGTTGCAAAATCCGTTCCTGCCATTTAATTTATACGAATCAATGTATTTTAGGGGCAAATGGATGAAATTATCGTCGGAAAATATTTTTCTCGTGTGGACCATTGCAGTGAAGTTGTCTATCGAATTTTAAGCATTGGACATTTCTCGTTATTTCAAATAATTCCCCTAATCGAAGTACTGCAGACATTTTATATCAGTGTTATTCTCCAAAAACCGCATGGTTTTTCGTTATTTGGCAGTTTTCAATTTGTTGTCTTTGGGGAAATTACATTTAATTTGAAATAACCATGGCAATTTCGAGATATCTGTATTTTTGTCTGTCAACCCTTTCTCCCCGATCACGTGGATTATGACCATGTCTCTTATTTACCACTGGGATGATATTTGAAGAGAGGAAACAATGGTAATGAATACATTTTATTTTGTATTACCTATTCACAACAAAGTCGATTATACCACATTTTTGTAAATATAAATATTTTATGTTAATACCTCTTCTGAAAATTAAACTAAAAATTTAAGAGGCCCTACCAAGCCATACCACCTGTTTTCCAGGAAGATAATTATTTAGCTAAGTCACTCGAGGGAACAAGAACACATTTTCATGTGAAAATAATTTGAAAATTGAACTGTTCCGTTAACATTACGAGAATTCCTGTAATTGTATATAGTTCGAGTATGCCTAAATTAAAGATGCNAAATTGAACTGTTCCGTTAACATTACGAGAATTCCTGTAATTGTATATAGTTCGAGTATGCCTAAATTAAAGATGGAAAGTATAGTATCCAAAAATCAATGTATCAATGTAATTACCAGAACGATAATCCCCAATGGTTGTTCTATTATTTGTCATTACCGATGTTGTACTAATAATGTGTTTCTAAGACATATAATTATTTCATTTATATTATAGAGTGAAAAACATTTAGATAAGAGGAACTTATATAACTTTAAAATGTCTTCTACAGTAAGCTTATCTATAAAAAAAAACTATTCAAGGCAGGGACAAACACATTCAGTTTAGGTTTGCTTACTTATAAACTGATTCCAAATGTGTCTAGACCAAACAATTTACCCTCCTATTAGCATTCAAACGCAATCAACAGAATTCTAAGACTTCATTGTTTGCATTTGTAATGCTTTTCAAACGACAGAGNTATTAGCATTCAAACGCAATCAACAGAATTCTAAGACTTCATTGTTTGCATTTGTAATGCTTTTCAAACGACAGAGTATACCAAGTTAACCAGATCGTCTAGTCTAATAACTCTGGAATCCTTATTGACTTAGGGAAAACTGGCTTTTGCAAAAGAGACACATGAATTGGCGGCAAAATATGCGAACTCTACAACAATAAATACAGTAAATTAAATTCATAATATGGAAGTAAATAGAGTATTTTTGTAACACGAGGAAATATTAGGAGTTTTACGTATTCATGTGTCTGAAGAGATGAGTATTCCAGAAACAATCAAAATATATATAAAATTAACTCTGCCAGTTATACATCACCCAGGGATTGTATTTTGTACCAACCTCTCATTGAATACAAAGATACTATTTTTGGGGAGTTAAGCTTAATGCCATGCATTTTTTTAACATGAAAATAATTAATCATTTCACTTTGTCGCCACCATAATACGCGTTTAATAAATGCGTTAAATATTGCAATTTGTTGTTTCGAGTTCCCGCCATCTTAAAAGTGTGTGTTTAGCTTTCAAGGGTTCGAAAGCAGCCAGGTAAGCATACAGAGACGCCTCTTGTGAATTTCCGTGTTTCTACTGCGAGATGGCAGCACTAGTTACAATATGCCGTGATGACTTATTCAAAATGGCAGGCTCTTAAGTGGTTTGTTGCCATGCAGTGTTGAGTGTCCGGTTTAAACGTAGAGTTACGTACCAATGGATCGCTGGAGCAGTTACACATGCATTTAGCGTGCGGTGTGAACAGCGGAAATTTAAAAAAAAACTGCAGAACGTCTATAATAACAATTTGTGCCAGTCCCTGCATATTATAGTGTAATGTAATGGCCAGTGTTACTGTGGAGCCTTTCAAATCTGCCACTACGTCTTTCGCATGCCAGTAGTTGCATTTCATAAGATAAAATATCAATTTTTTTTACTGCGAATATCCATATTAGCGTGGCAACAGAAATGAGAAACTTTGCTTTTGTGCACATGTGCTGTGTGAACACATAGCTTATATATACATAATCTTCACCATTGTATGTACTGCATATTCTAACACAAACATCGGTGTGGATTTATAAGCAAAACATCTGTGAACACATTCCACACAAACATAAGGTAATTCACACACAAATAACACCATACAAAGCACATTAAGTAGAGATAGAGACATTGAAAAAAAAATTAACACTCTAGTTTGAAACCCATGCAATATTATTGTGAAAAAAGTTTTCCATTTTCATACTGGAAGTATCTAAAGAAAAAAAATCAAAAGTAAGCTCTCTATCCCGTTGTCGGTTGTTCTGGGACAAATTTATTGTTTTTCAAAACCATTTTATTTTATCGTCGGCAATAATAAAACAATTAATAGTAAAATAAAAGGTTATGTAATGAGCGTATTAAATTCCGCCCCAAGAGACTTTCCTGAAATGTTTTCTACGGTGCTCTATAAGAAGCCGAGGCTTGTGAAAGCACGCGAGCAAGCGACGCGGTCGTTGGCGGCCGCTTGCCGGCCTGACCTACTTGCTGTCTAAATAAGCTGCACGGTGGTGGAGTCTGGGACTCTGGCGAGGGGACAATGGGACGCCAGTGCGCGAGTTCGTCTGCGATCGTAATAATAGCCCCACTCGACGACAGCTGCTCGCACCAGGCACTGGGCTACCAGCACGCTATCCGCCTGCACGGTGCCTTCATATCGCCTCTCGTCTTCTCCGGCTTCGCCAGTCACGCAACTGCACTCGATTAAAAAATAAATAAAAAAGAATTGCTGAACTTCTGCTTTGTTCGTACGAGGTTGGCAAACTTTTGACGAGAATACGTTGACTGGCACATGTGGTACCAAGAAGANACTTCTGCTTTGTTCGTACGAGGTTGGCAAACTTTTGACGAGAATACGTTGACTGGCACATGTGGTACCAAGAAGAGAACGAACGGAGATGTAACGTTTTCAGGGTGAACTTCGTGACCAATAAGACGGTTGAAATAAATGTGGTCTCGTTCGATCGGGCATAAGACTACGGCATGACTTTGAGTTAGGGATGTTTAATATATATCGATATATCGAAATTGCGATATTACATCAACGATGTATCGATATAAATCGTCGATGTATTTCAACGATATTTTATCGATATCAATATTTTTTTTCATGC
Source organism: Clitarchus hookeri (assembly GCA_002778355.1). Lineage (NCBI taxonomy): Eukaryota > Metazoa > Arthropoda > Insecta > Phasmatodea > Phasmatidae > Clitarchus > Clitarchus hookeri. Next base: position 23,905 of record NQII01007719.1, read on the forward strand.
ATCGGAAATAAATATTTGTAAAATGCTCATTAATAAAGTTTTTTTTAATACAAAAATTTAATATAAAAATTACTTTATCTACATTGGCAGCACGCGCCGAAAACCGGCACCACATCTTTCTGCAGTGCCTTGTGTCAAAGCAATTTTATATGTGTCAAGTCCTTGGATACATAAACTATCGGATTCCAATCTATTGAAAATCGATAGTCTTCTTTCGATAAATCATTTCGTAAAACGATACTTTTATAAATAATCTATATAAATAGTATCGATATTTTTTCCCGATATATAAATATCTCTACCTTGAGTTCTCGAGTGGATGGGAAACCNCGATATATAAATATCTCTACCTTGAGTTCTCGAGTGGATGGGAAACCCGTGGCGACTGGCGGTACTAATTTCTGTGCAGTATATCTCATGATTACGGTGTGCTAGCGTGTCAAACGAGAAATCTCGCAGAGATCTTTCACTTAAAATCATAAAAGCCAAGTATCCATTTATTTACGTATATGTGCTTTCATTCCACTCATTAGGTCATAAGTTAGCCCAACTGCGTGATTCCTTCGCTCAGTATTTTTCCGTGATCGTCTTTGACATTCTTCACTTCTAAAGACAATCTCGCCGTTTATAAGATAATTAATACAGTTCTTGAACTCGCAGGTTCAGCTTTTAGTTTATTCGACTTCCACAGTTTTACCACAATTTCATAGATGCACGCAGTAGGTGAACATTTTGGGATAGAGTGTGGTAAATGATTGACACGCAAATTTTTCAAACACTTATAAGTCCATTTGGTTTGTAATCAGGAATTTTTTTTTNGTGTGGTAAATGATTGACACGCAAATTTTTCAAACACTTATAAGTCCATTTGGTTTGTAATCAGGAATTTTTTTTGCAAGAAACGCTTACATTTATATTTGTTTCGTAAAAGGCAGAATTATTATTAGTAGTGTAACTTACAANTTTTTTTTGCAAGAAACGCTTACATTTATATTTGTTTCGTAAAAGGCAGAATTATTATTAGTAGTGTAACTTACAAAAGAACACAAAAATTCCTGTGAAACTTCCACATCTAAAGATTGCTATATAATTTATGTGGGAAATATCTTCTTCCTTGATTCGTTTTTTATTATCTNGAAACTTCCACATCTAAAGATTGCTATATAATTTATGTGGGAAATATCTTCTTCCTTGATTCGTTTTTTATTATCTTGGGCTCAACGTGTTTTTTTAAACGTAATTCTAGATGTGGAAAGTAGACTCGTGCAGTTAACAAACGCTTGCGTATAAAGTTTTCGCGTGATTGTTATAATCAAACTGGNGATGTGGAAAGTAGACTCGTGCAGTTAACAAACGCTTGCGTATAAAGTTTTCGCGTGATTGTTATAATCAAACTGGGAAGAAAACCATCGACATCTCTTTCCTCGGGAAGCAAGCTTCGTGTCCCTAAAATCGTATGGTATTGAACGAGTGCTTTTACACTTACCTTATGATACTATACAGTAGAGTATAAACATATGTGGTACAGAATCAACTCAGATTAATATTGATGACACTATTATTTTCCTTGTGACTTCTGTTAAATTAATTTTTTTTCAAAGCGATCTTCATTTCTCGAAAATCTTTAAAGGTAGTTGAAATTAACCAATATATAATTATTTATTTCATAATTTATGTAAAAGTTTAAAATCTGATGGAGAAATATTTTTCTGTTATCTGTGAAAAATAACTAATTTCTACAATTTATATTTTATTTTAATAAGTGCGCACTACAGGCGAAGTGGTTTTTAAGATACCCAGAATTCACGACAGAAACCCAAGTATATAATTTGTGCCCAACTCAACACACAAGTTATTCAAGGTCTAGATTATCATTTCTCACTGCGCAAACTCTTTCTTCTTCTGGTGCAGCTTACAACATTTCTTTATAATTCAACTGCAGTCCAACCCTCATTTTTATTTGCGAACCCTGGACACCTAGCCTTTCGATAGCTGAATACACATACACAGTGCATAGAATAACTATTATAACTGGAGTTGTAATTTGTCACAAAATAATAAATAAAACATTTATAAACTAATAGTGGTAGTAATTGATATGTAAGAGCGGTATACTCCTTTGACTGTTGAATATGTACACGCGTTTGTAATACAAACATCGAGAAAAGCATTTCAGATAGAATTTTGATTATCTGGAGAATAAGTAATTGAATAATGTTCTATAATCATTGCAAAACCCAACGCGGTCATCAAATTTTTGTAATACTGTATTTGTTTATGTGAAGTGGAAACATACTCGCAATTGGTTTTTCGATCACGGATTACTTATCGGCATTTTAGACTCCACGAAAAGGGGATTTTTTTTTCATTTCCCTCAGTCGCGCTCTTCTTGAGGATCTGATGCGTCAAAGATCGACGCCAAATATTTTATTGCCTTGTCGGTGGGCAACCCACATTAAAACAAACAGAGAGTTTAAGGAGTAAATATAATTCTCGCCCACCCGAAAACTTGCAGGTGGGCAAAATTAATTAAGTATGGTATAGTCTATTCGCGGTTTCTCCACACTTTTTTAATTGAACCTTTGAAAAATCACCCCGTGAATTATGTGATTGGTTGTTTCCTTAATATGTATCGTATCACAAGCGTTTTATATTTCTGTTAACATTAAAATTCCTTATTTTTTATTAAATTGAATTTTTTTATATTTTATATGTATAATCAATAGAAAAAAGGGAGAAACTAGGTGTGTTGGTAATACAGAGTAAGAAATAGTTCTTATGCAAAATATGTTTACACTGAGTGCGGATGAATACGGTGCGCTGTCCCTTCGGTGTAATTTTCTAGATTTGGTTAAGTTTGTTTCCATAAGGCGGAGGAATATCCTGATGGTAGAACTTTAGCAGGGCTTCAGAAAATTTGGAGTAACCGCGAATGGATTATAGATAGCTATTCAGTGCCCGAAACCTCCGTTAGAACTCACGTATGCTGTGATAAACTGCCTGTACTGAAGAAATATATAATATTTTTTAACAGTTCCTGTGAAAAGATACACTAATTAACGCCACATTGTATATGCTTGTTGTTTATGAATGAAATATATATATTAACCTCTGTCTATTTACAGTGTGTCCTTTCATTCTGAAGACCATGTATCTATTTCCTTGAGGATACGTATTACACTTATCCTTTGATATACTACACCATATTAGCTTGAGTGTGATGCGTTTTGTCTATTTGTTAACCAATTAAAATTTGGTGTTTTAGCCTTGAAATATAGCTTCCTCTACAATGGCGGGATTGTGGTTAATAACTCAAGAAATCTTTGTAGTTCAGTTGAAATAATTATATGTAGTTGACTTTAAATACTGATAAACAATTCGTGGTTTGAAAACAAACAATGCTTTCACATTACAAAATTCTAAGTTTCATCACGGTGGCAAAACAGATTTTTTAAAGTTAGTTAATTGGTGACAGTGGCAGGTTTTGCAGTATTTGCATATCTTTTCCCTATTACACACTAGCCAGATAATCACTTGTTACTGATTTCTCATCAATAAAATTTCATTTATTTTGCTAACGAGTGGCTTTCCAAGAGACTTGTTTCTTAGGAGGTGATATGAGAAAAATTTATTAACATCTAGCTTTAATTATCAATTAAATATATTGGTTATCAATAGATGTGATATCGTAGAAATATAAAACAGTTGAATAGCATAAGAAATATTGTAGTTGCTATTAAAAATATGAAATTACGTATCCATAAATAAGTTACATCACATGATAACACGGAATAAGAAGGAAGAAAGGAATCGGTATTATTGTTATGAGAAATTCTATGTACTGAGTACAACACAATGATTAACAAAGAATTGCAGTTATCATATATAATTTAATTAAAAAATTTTAATTCTTATTAAACGGACGCTCTTGTAGGTATTTGGTTACATGTTCCACATTTATTTACAAGGATCGCGTCATAATGAATATTTTCAAGCACAAAGATAGAAAGTAAAATCTTCATGGGTTGTCAGAGAATGCAACAACGATTAATATTTATCGCGGTAACTTTTGACAAGAAATATGTTAAACCACTACCGGCATTTAAAGGTTTAATAACTAATGCAAAAACATTTTGCCAAACAGCTCAGTGTTTCAACTAGTAGTGCAGGGCGAAAGTTTATGGAATAGGATGTGTGCATGCGGTATCATAAATTCTCAGCGCATGACTCGCTGGATATGTTTCAAAATTAAACTTCAACTTGGCAAACGAACCACTACCTGCCATTTATCATTGGATCTTATACATCTGCTCTTGTCACCGTGCTACTCTAGACACGCCTGTCTAAAGATCAATGCAAATAAACGAGCTCAAAGGTTGGGAAAAGGCGAGAACTGTGACGTGTTCTTTGAGTGCAGCAGACGTGCTCGAAAACGAAGTTTCTGACATTTTGCTTTGGAGAGCACTGCGACATTTTTTTATTTGTACTTGTCGACGACTTTGGTTTGTTTTTACCCGTGTCGCCGGCGAAGTATTTTCGCTCGCGGACGTGGTCTATTTTTAAGCAGACCAGAAAGTTCTAAAAGTAATTTTTACGTAGTTAACCGCGAGAGTTATTGCTTTCTGCTTCGCCAGATGGAAGCAGCGAGCAGAAAAGCGTTACGCTTGCTGGAGTCGGTAAAATACGGAACCGTATGTGGTTTAAAATGCACTAACGTACTACCAGCNGAAAATTCACTAACGTACTGCCAGCATATTAAACGGAAGTCTTGCGAGGTGTTTTTACAGTTACCAGTTCAGAACCCCTCGTGCCTAGGCGCCAGGTGCAAAGGAAATGGAACGGCGTTCGAATGCGGATCGAACATAGGCTACATTCGAATGTATGTTTCCTCAGTGGAGACGTTGAAGCAGTGGTTTCAATTACATCACAACAAAAGGGTTTTATGCATATTTTATTGGCCTCCCCCTGACTTAGGCCTTGCCGTGATGTGTAGGCCGATATGCGATAAGAACAAATTATCAAAAAATAAAATTTTCGAAATTTTTTTGGTTTTAGTTTTTTTTAATGAATGTACAGCCCAATCTTGAATTCTACTGATAAAAATATGAAGAGCAATACGTATATAAGATTATTTGCGTTTTTTTAAATTGACGTTTATAGCACGGCTTATTGCGGCTCGTGATGTCACGAGCAGTAGGTCGGGAGTCGCGCAGCACAGCAGACCACACTTCTCGCATACTTCCAGTTTACCTTTCTCCAAAAAGTACGCTAACATTTCTTACTTTGTGATCTGATCGTTTTAAATAGGTTCGTGTCATTACTTAGCGAATCATACTCCCCAGCTATTAATCACATTTTTTGTTAATTATTTATTTTGCCCTCAATTATTTATAAAACACAATGCCTAAACAGTCCAGAATAAAGGGACACAATTACCTTATCGGTTCAAACCTTTCCTAATCGCTAAATATTCCCTGGGTATTACGAACTATAGCTGAAAATGTAAGACGTTAGCCGTCGTCTGCTGGAAACATTTTAAAGATACTCATTTCAAAGAGCCTACTCTACTAAAACAGACATGTGCCACAATGCGCGAAATATATGTAGTGAATTCTTGAACAGGATGCACACCTGGCCGTGCTTTTGAGAGAAGAAAATGGCTCAATGCCGCTCATACTTGAACGGATTCCCTCGCGCGTTCGTAGGCAAACTATGATTGAAGTAGTGAAGTGATCGCTACTACAAGTGCCACATCAGACACGTTAAACACACGAACAGACATTAAATAGTGTCGAAATTCTCACATAAGCTGACATTTTAATTTGTAAGGTACGATTTGAAACATCTCTACTGTGTACGTACGCTATACGATGAAACTTTAAGAACAGTTCCTAAGAACAAGATGGCAAACGAAATGAACACCTAATTTCGCATTTAGAATGAGGAATTTTCTGAAGATGAAGGAAGGAGTGTATTAAATATTTTCGAATCATAATAATAAAATGAAAATAGGAAACTATTCTCTCTCTTGCTATATATTTATAATTTTTGAGTTACAAACACATATATTGTAAGGATTTTTTCTAATATGTTATTGGTGGATGCTTAGAAAGAACGATAACTGATACGTATAAAAGTTTCAGCTGTATGCCACAATAAGCGCAGATATGAACCACGTATCAAGAATCGCAATATAGGCCCTGCTCTACTTGTGCCGGCTTTATGCTTGAATAGAATTAACTTCAGGAAGGTTTTGTCACAGCTATAGGTTTATATTTTATTTGCAATGTGATTAATATTAAACTGTAAAGAAATTTGTTTTACCGTTTGTTTGATTTACGGATATAAAAAAAATGCTTGATCCGCTAAAAAAAATTCCGAATTGTGAAGAACGGGCGATGGGTAATATGATACACCAGATTTTAACGCAAAATACATTTCAAGTACATTTCAAAGGATTTGAAAACAAATAATATTTCAGGTTTCAAAACATAAGAGAAAGTGACAACAGAGTGTGGTATAAAAAAGTAAAATCTATTACAATCGGTAACTCTGGAGGTTGGGGCGGGGAAGTTTTTTTTTAAAACAGAAGAAGGCGAATGCCTATGTACTGAAGTTTGGTTGCTGCGCTCTGACGTCATACGGCTTGTGACGTCGCATGCAGATACGATAAACTCCTATTAACGCGGTCCGGTACCAGGTATCACAACGCAGCAAACCCCAGAATTCGTACCATTTATAACGCTGTTATTTCATTTTTATACCTAAAATAAGTTTTTCATTTGCACAGAACTTTTTCGAAATCGCCTTCGTAACAGGAAAATTAAGAGAATATTGTAAAGATAAGCACCAGTATGGGTTGTTTACACTCTCAGTGCTCATATACACAGAAGAACTACTTACACGATAGTGGCGACACTGCAGAGCATATCTGACCGCACTGGAACACGACTGTGTGACAGGAGGTTTCAAATTAATTTCGAATGCTGTTTCGGATGCATGTTTTTGAAGATATGTGACCAATGATTACGTACTGACACAAGCATACAGTTTACCCACTGCCGTTGAAATACCTTTGCGGCCGACGGATTACTCAAGGGATTATTACACACATTGCCCCACCATCCCATTAAATTACAAAATTAAAAAAAAGGCGTGCAACTAAATACATATGCCGCGTATCTGTCCTTAAGCGAAACTACTTAGTTATTCCAGCACGAATACGATCCCTTTACTAGGAACGCTGTGCGTACTGTTATGAAGTGATCAGGCCTTAGCTGAGTGGCCTGCCTGATCACACCTTCAAACGTTGAACCAGGACACGAGCGTGATTGCAATATAACATCTTGCGAAAGACAGTTGCAGAACCCCCTCCACCGGCCAGTAAACGGGGCCGAAAATATTAAACAACGCGCCCGATATAGGCCAGCGTAACACCGGGACACTGGAACGAGAAGACCACTGAAGATGGGTGTGTCCGGCCGTCGTTAACCGCCTCCTAGAATCAGCCTTCCGCAACGTGAACAAGGTGGAGACTTTTCAATTATATTGTAATAGTAATGGCGTGAGGTAATAAAACTTAATATAATTAATTAGCATCTTGGTATTCCATTTAAGCTACCCCGATCAATAGTCACGCAAATAGTTATTTTTTAATCTTTATGTTCAATAAACTCCATCTTATACTGTTGTGCTGTACCTAATCATGACTCATTATTTAGCTACGCCCATAGCCCCCTTCAGGTATGAATTGACTAAATGTTAAATTCAAAACACTACGCAACTCATCTGTTAGTAATTTTTGTGTGCTATACATATGCTGTTGGTTTGAAAACTTTTCAATATTATTTAGTCTACAGGACGACAAATAGTATTTTCTGGGGAAAGTAATGGATCGAACGAATTATTATTATTATTATCATTATTTTGTAGTAACACTGTACAATGACTTTGATTTCACACACCAGAAGGATCGGTTGGTTACCAACCAATATTGAATGTATGCAATTTTGTTTTAACTTGTACTGGTAGGCGAGTAGCTTCTGTTCGTTCGTAAAATTTCGACGAACTAGTGTTGTTGTGGTTTTGTTTCTACATAAAATAATTTTTAATCCGCATGCAGGTGACTTTAATAATTTCCTGCCATACGTTCCTCGGCCTTTTTTTAAAAATAACGCCGCGGCACGTGTGCTGTCGTTACCGCCCTGGACAAACGCCCAGAATTCAAAACGCGCGTGTCTCGTCCAGGAGGGGAAAAAAAAAAAATTGGAAAACTCGTCGCGCCAAATTTCCCAGCGGCGACACGCGCCGCACTAATCTATCACGGCGTCTGGACATCAGCCAGGCGGGCTGTCTCGCACGCCGCGCGCTTCATTAGCCGCGAGATCACGCTCTGCCTCGGGCCGGGCGTCTTGGAGATAACTCGCAACCCTCGGAGAGATGACGGCGATGATCTTCACGCGACGANGCAACCCTCGGAGAGATGACGGCGATGATCTTCACGCGACGAGGAATCACATTTGACTTCATATTTCAACAAGCCACAGGTGCTTATATTTCACTACGGATAGAAACAAAAAAGGTGTAAAAACGTGATTATTACTCGGGTGCTTTCGTCTAGGNGGTGCTTATATTTCACTACGGATAGAAACAAAAAAGGTGTAAAAACGTGATTATTACTCGGGTGCTTTCGTCTAGGTTATTAATAAAAACACACACTTTTCCACTCGCCCTTGGCAGAGAAGGTAGATCATATTTTNGGTGCTTTCGTCTAGGTTATTAATAAAAACACACACTTTTCCACTCGCCCTTGGCAGAGAAGGTAGATCATATTTTAAAGTACTTTTGGAACGTTTCCAGGTTAAATAAATATAATTTTATATTCTCTAATAAAATTATATGAATTGTAAGTAATCGAGTATCATTCTTAATTTAAGTCTATGCGTTTGATATTTTCCAAGAGCTGTAACTTCACTGCGAGCCCATAAAGATTACGGAATTCATTACGAAACGAAGATAGCATTGCCCACATCAGTACGGTGGTGCGGCAACCATAACGTCAGTGTGGTCTAAGGCTGAAGGCATACGTAAATAGCATGACATATTGTTAATAATCAGTAGTAATCCGCACAAAAAAACTTGGAGCATCACAGTTAACCATTCTGCGTTTTTTTTTTTGCTATAATTCTTCAGTTCTGTTTCTTCCACTTCTTAAAAAAAAAATGTCAGTTTATCTGGGATGGTTTATCTGCTTGAATAAGATCCACGCGAAATGCTACACAGTGAACANCTGTTCCCACCAGTTTAAAGCTCTCCAACTGCAATAAGTTAGATCCTTGCCTACCACACTCTTAAAAAAAAAAAATACATTCAAAATATTCTGTACGGCAAAGAAAACCATCCCTTTGATGCTATTTTTTTTCTTCGTAATAACACAGTAATGTTTAAATTAAAAGAAAAGGTTAGAGAAAATTCTTTTTCGTTTAATCGCAATATTACCATCTATTTATAGCCAAGAAATAAACATTCCTTGAGCTGCTTTCATTTACAGTAAATAAAATTCACTTATTTCCAAAGATAACAGTTAACTGATATTCAAGGTTTTCTGTCGTACATTGTAGTTTTGCACTACCCAAAATATTTGTTTAGGTGCCATTTAGTGAAANTGATATTCAAGGTTTTCTGTCGTACATTGTAGTTTTGCACTACCCAAAATATTTGTTTAGGTGCCATTTAGTGAAAGGGTAGCAAACATTACCCGGGTATGTAACATTCAAAATTTAAAATATGTAGCTATAGTCATCTGTTTCTTTGCCAAATTGCACCAAAACGAACATTTTGATCGTTGCAAAGTGACCCCTGCAGGTACAAAGTAGCGACTGTTTACGGTACGTAACTTTCTTGCCGACGCCAACATTCGTAAACCAATATATTGTGGAGTTGCGAAACTGCAACTTCGCAAATACAGTCCCCCTGCATACGTTTACTATCATTCTGGAAAGCAGCGATTGTTCAGGTTACTAACCTCAATTCTTCCAAAGAAGGGGCACATTCTGTCCCACGTTTCTGCTTAAGATAACATACACATCAAAAGTAACCAGAACACAATATTACTAGTGATATTGTGGTGGAGGGCGTTAGGCTAGCAGCACGGNACATACACATCAAAAGTAACCAGAACACAATATTACTAGTGATATTGTGGTGGAGGGCGTTAGGCTAGCAGCACGGAAAATGCCGTCTCGAATCTCTGTGACATCCTTTTTTTTTTTACACTGATTGTATTATGGCAATATTTGTTACTTATCTCTTATTTGCTAATAACGGTTGTTTTTCAATGCACAAATATTCTTTGCAGTGTAACTGACATTACCACAAAGATGTCTGCTGAAACATTGTAACGATAATGCAAGTTTATCGTTGTNTTCTTTGCAGTGTAACTGACATTACCACAAAGATGTCTGCTGAAACATTGTAACGATAATGCAAGTTTATCGTTGTCATTACTGTACAGTTCAAACAAATATTATGTTTGTGGTAAGCCTATTTGCGGTGGTTCATATATAAACAAATCTTTATTTACGGTCACAAATCATGTGTCACAGCAAGGAAACTTTTTTTTTACAGTGTACGGTACTTAAGCTTAAGTGTCTGTGNTACGGTCACAAATCATGTGTCACAGCAAGGAAACTTTTTTTTTACAGTGTACGGTACTTAAGCTTAAGTGTCTGTTGACAGTCGGGCCTGCGTTTACGCTCACATGAGCGCGTGGAAACATTTACTTATTCGCCTACTATCTTGGTTAGTTTAAACTGCAAAAAACACTCATTGAAATACTTTTATAGTTTAGTTTATGTTGGGTGGATTTAAAATGCAGAAAAACTTATTTAGCCACAGTCTTATATTAGTTTAGAAGGCCATGTTATCTTGCGACACCATGTTGAAAAATTATGTGTTAAAACGCGCATAAGGAGCAAAGATGGCCGCTCACAAACGCATTCGCATTAACTACGGCCTATTCGATGTACAGACATTCGTAGTTTTGCGATTAATAAACACTTTTAAAGTTAGCGTTAAAAAAATTCCCTGACCGTTTTACATATGTTCCAGCGTAAACACTGAATCTACTCGAATAACGTTGGCAGCGCATTATAAGAAATAGTTCCATATTTTACTGGGTACTGCTATCCACCATCTTTGATTTATGCAATATTCCTCCGAAACCTTACAGTACACATGCAGTTGTAGATTTCTTTTCTTGGGCTGACAAGGCACAGAGAACGGTAAAGTACATTTCTGAATTCTGTATTTCAATGTTATTGCTGTTAACACTTAACAACGTATGTATAAAATAACGTCAGGTAACAAACAAAGCCAATGTATCTTTAATAATTTATAAATATTTGACATTGTTTTGTCATGCCGAACATTATTGTACATATTTTGAAATAGAACGTTTGGAGGAAAAATTCTAAATCCATGATTTGAACTGTTTGTCACGCTTAAAGCGTCGTTATTAAATATTTTTTTTAAACGTTGACAACTGAGCTTAGTTTAAAGTGTAAAATATTTATAGTTTCAAAGCTTTGAAGTGCCGCCTGATCGAAGCACGACTTCTTGTGATTAAATTCGCTAACACGTAAAGTATCACATTTACCAGGACACGTAACGTGCATAAGTAGGAACTTGCCAGCTATATCAACGATTACGCAAACTTAAGTTTGGAAACCAGCATGTCCACCATATCTCGCAGTTTTATCAGAGCACATGTCATCGCGCTTATCTGGTTACGTATTTTATGGTTTCGATTCCCGAGGATACGGAAGTCTGATACGCAATAACATTATTTATCAGTGATTTTCGAAACCGCTTTCAAAAAACATTCAAGCAATCAGGTGGAGAAGTAAACAATCCAGACTGTCTATATATACACCACGACTTTCCTGACAGGAGGATATTTTACAGTTTTGTAAGTTGTATCACAATAGCGCAGATCCCATACTCAAAGTAATTTCGTTTACAAAGATCTTCAAATATTTTCTCTTAAATTTCTCGAGGCAGAAAATTTTCCACATTAACTTAAAAATTAACCTTCGAGGGGAAAAAAAATAGTGTTCGGTAACTTCGACTAAAGAATTTCGGGAAAATTCATCAGTTTTTAGATAAACAGTCCATCGTATTCTTTCATCCTTGGGTTACTGAGTTACGTATAGCAAAGTGACACCCCTTTCGGTCTGACTTTTCGCCTCCTACCCCGAATATCTACCGCATAATGGATTGATATTTGAGCATGCGGTGGTAGAAAATCAACTGATTTTCGTAAACAAAAACATGTTTCTAGTAGGAATTAAATAAATCGGCATCGAATTGCCATGTACTGTTAAACGGCTTTATGGAAATGGATACTATTTCAAAGAGCATAATTACGCGAGCAAGGACCAAAGTAGTCTGAAGCGTCTTGAATATTGATGTTCAAATTCTGAATCAAGTTTGCTCGGCCTCTTCGCCACATGAGGGATCGCAGCATCCGAGGGATCATTCCGTTTGAAAGTTGCCTTTGTTCGAGAGACGCATATTTCCAGAAAACATGTCGGTCGGCCAAGTTACGGTAAATCTGAATCCTAGGCGAGCTGCCAGATGCAGGGGATTTCCTGACGCGATGGCTTCTCTGAATACCTGTCTTTGCTTCGAAGGTTAAACGTTACCCACACACGCCGGTGCGGGCGCGCTGAAACAACACTACGCTTTATTTTAATAATTCTTAATTTTAGTCGGCCGGCTGCCGGGTGGCTATTTTTCGGCACGTTATCGGGGCTGGGGATCTGGGCAGCGTATGCCTGGCTACAGAAGGGGGGAGGGGGCTTATTAAGTTCGGCTGTACACGGCCTGGCGGGGAGCCCGCGCGCTGCTAGCGACATCTGTCGGCCAACGCCCGAACCACGTCCGCCGAGAGGCAGGGGATTGGCGAGATTGTAGCGGTCAAGGAGTGGGAAGCGAAGAATGTCTTCCCTGGCCACGAAACGAGAGGAAAGTTATTTCTGAACGGGCGGCGGCAGTGCGAATAATGCAGGCCGGCTCTTTGGGGCCTGACTGACTCACTTCACCTCCTGGATGAGTGCTCACCCTAAGATAGAAGTGCTCTCCCTAAAATCCCTCAAAATACGTAAAATCTCAACAAACCTCTACAGAATTATGGACATTGGAACATTTACAACATCCTAGTATTTTGGCTATCATTCACTTTTTAGCTCTTGAACTTGTGAGATGTTCTGCCTGAATTGAGAAAAGAAACCTTGCAAAAACTAAGAAGTTTTAGGCACAAATGTGGAAATTACTTGGGGGAAAAAAAAANGAATTGAGAAAAGAAACCTTGCAAAAACTAAGAAGTTTTAGGCACAAATGTGGAAATTACTTGGGGGAAAAAAAACAGCTGAAAATTATCTAAATGTAACGTTGTTTATATAGTTTTGCTTGTTATATATTTCAAAAATCCTANAAAAAAAACAGCTGAAAATTATCTAAATGTAACGTTGTTTATATAGTTTTGCTTGTTATATATTTCAAAAATCCTAGGGACCAAAATTATTAAATTTAAAAAACAATAAGGATAAATGGTTCAAAATCCAATGAAAATTGCACAATTGAAATGTCATGGTTATTTCAGTGATACAGTTTCTCGTAATACTACTGACACATACCTCCTTCAGCTATTGATGTTTGACACTGATAAGTCCTTTGGTACTTGTGCTGCCAAGTCAGAACTGAGGAGCCCAGTGAATTGTAAGTCGGGTTGAATTTACTTGGGTGTGTTCCGTTTTATGCAACTCCTATATTAAGCTTTTCAAGGTGCCAACTTAATTCGATAAACCAGTTAGGTCTGACTAGCTAATGCATATTAAAAATTTATTTTTTTATTTTTTTAATGCCTTCATTGTCATTACCTTGAAATCGAAAAAATTGCAGCACTTTTCTCCTTTAAAAAAGTACATAACTCTCTAAAATGCTTTGCTCCACGCATTTTTAAGTAATTTTTTCTATGTGTTGGCACATATAAACATCTTGTTATACATCATATTATCTTTAAGTTAGCACAGGTTAATTGTTGTACAGGACATGCCTTTTGCTTTTAGGTTAGACATTTGTTCTGCTGTATACCACTCATTCGTTTGAAGATTGACAAAGGAATGAGAGAATCCTTATTCATTTCACGCAGTTTGATTACTTTAGAATTTGTAATTTATGAGAATAAAATTGTTTTGTTAAGGTTACAAAAAACCTCATCGGGGAATTACATTCAGCCTTGATGGAAACGTTTTTGAGCAAAGTAAACTAATTATTATTTTACGTAACGTTCGTTTAACAGAAAGGGTGCACTTTGAGAACATCCGAATGCCAAGCACCTAAGAAATACCAGGAGTGCAATAGTTGGGTTCATTTATTACCAAAATAGATTCTCTTAACGTCGTATTAAGTGATGCGGAGAACGGAAGGAAAAGTAGTATGAACCGTGAAGGGGACGCAACGCGAAAGTTTAGAAGGCCTTGACTTGGCAGATGAAATATTACTGTCTTCAAAGACTCGTTGAAGATGTCATGGGGGCTACATGTGGAAGAGGGGAAGAAAATGTATTTGAAAATTATCACCGATGAAGGAAAGGACTTACATGTCAACGAAACGAAAGCTAGTTCGTCAAGAGTTTAGGCGAAAAAGGTGGAACAGTTACAGACTCTCTTTGCTACTCGCGAGTGTCTCATTTCAAAGGGCGGAGAGTTGTTCAACAAAAAATNGTGGAACAGTTACAGACTCTCTTTGCTACTCGCGAGTGTCTCATTTCAAAGGGCGGAGAGTTGTTCAACAAAAAATGAAAAGCAAAGAGGAATTCACGCAGCTGCCTCCAATATGGATGTCAACACAGGTGAACTCAAGAGACTGGTCAAAAAGTAATCAACGGCAAATGTAAATGAAGTTGAGAGGAAATGGTCCAGCGACAGTCTGAGGAAAGAAGAATGAGCTGCGACGAGGATAGTCTTAGGAAGGAAGTATGCTTCATTTCATATATAAGTTGGCCAGATTCTGACAGTCAGTGAGTGGCAACTTGATGTATTCGTAACAAACAACGTGCCATTTACAAAATCCTGTATCAGCTGATGCACGAACGAACAAAAGTTAATATTACGTTGGCTATTCTGAGTGCACTGCCGACGCACATTAGACCAGCCGAAAATACGCTCGATAAGAAAGAGTTCCTAGGTTAATTGACACTTTTTATTATACGTAGTCATAAAACAGAGGTTTTAAGTGTTAGAAACTAAACTTCGTGATAAAAGTAGTAATGTATAGGTGTTCAAAATTAAAGGCACATTAAAACGATCAGTATACAAATGATGAAACGCAAACTTAAAACCTTTTTCACGTCGTATCCCGCCCTCTCCAACCCCGCTTTCCTTACGTGCTTGATATTGATTCCAAAATCATACAGAAACATTGCATAATAATGTTGAATTATTTTCTCTAATAATGTGACGAAATATATTTCAAATACGTTTCGTTCCCCGCCAGTAATAGAACAACAGTCAACTTTACAAGGCACTGTCTATTGACTAAATTAAGCGGCTCAGAAATTACTCTGACCTGTTGTGCACGCCATCCATTGGATCTTTTGCGAAGTATTGCCAGCTCGAAAAGCGTTCTTAGAGTACTTTCATGAAACGATACTAATAGTTTTATTTTTCGCGAGCTCTGCATAATTTTTAAAGTAACATATATTTCGTGTACAGCGTTTACGAACGACCCTACACACGCCCTCCAAACTCCGTTTCGAGGCCTCTCTCACCACCTGCCGCACCACCCAAGTAGTTCACCAATTGCTGCACGAAGCAGCACCTCCTGGACGCGCTGACTCGTCGCATCAAAGCCTTCACTTGACGCACCAGTTGATGGCGAATGGATACATAAACGAAAAGTATACATTGGCGCGGCGATCGTCAACTGTCAAGAACGTGACCTTCATATGAGATGGACTATACTGGGAAGTCGTAAATAGAGGAGAACGTTAGAGCTTGATGCTAAACGAAATGAATAAGACGCGGAATATGACCAAAGTGAAATATGTCAACTGAAAAAGATGGAGGAAGTCAATTGCAGGCTTATACTAATTGTCCTTACGTTATGGGGCAGAATATCCTGTCTAGCTATCGAGACATGAGTGTAAACCCACACTTTTCGGGCACGATACCAAAAAGAGTGGGCCGAATTCTTAATGCTGAATATAATGTAAGCATTTTCTACTCAGAGTTAATTTAGTTTGTACGCCAAGCAATGCATACATTTAAAGAATATATAAGAATTTTCGTAAGAATCAAATGGTAAATTATATAAAAACGGATTCTATAACGCAATGAAAAGTAATACATTTTTGAAGTATTATAAAAAAACATTCTAATTTAGCGCACAGTAACCATGTGTCTTCAGAGTATTTTCTCAAAAATCGTGATAAAATTTGAGCTGTACCGGCGAGTTGTTCGATTATTGAAATGTTTATCCTAAATTTTTTAAAGATTTTATTCATAGTTTTATTTTAAAAAATGTAATCCATACAAAATAAAAAAGTACGCTCACTTTAGGAAGTTATGGTGGTTTTCAGTTGAACTCTTTACCTATTGAGGACTGTCAAGCTATTTATACATTTGTTTACATTAATGGCAAATATAGAAATTCATCTTGTAGCGGTACGTGAAACGTGTTGATATTTTTAGTAAATTCATTTTATTAATGTATTTTAAGATTTCATTTTTGCATTATTTATAAAGTCTATATATGTTTTTTTAATAAGTAAAATATGTGTTTGTGTACTCAATATTTAAAAAAATTGTTAGTAAAATTGCTGATGTTGTACACTGAAGGGCCAAAAAAACTGGTACACCTGCCTAATATCGTGTNGCAAGACGACGTGGCATGGACTCGGCTAATATCTGAAGGTTCGTATGCAGGAGGCAATTCACACCATGAATCTTGCAGGGCAGTCCACAAATCCAATCTGCGCCAATTTAGGAAAGGGTTTGCACGTCTGTCACTTTTAATGATTCTCGTTAGTCGTCGTTTGTCCCGTTCTTTCACGATCTTTTTCTGGCCACAGCGATGTCGAAGATGTGATTTTTTACGGGATTCCCGATATTCACGGTACACTCGTGAAATGGTCGTACGCGAACATCCAAATGTTATCGCTACCTCGGAGATGCTATGTCCCATCTCTCGTGCGCCGACTATAACACCACGTTCAAACTCACTTAAATCTTGATAACCTGCCATTGTAGCAGCAGTAACCGATCTAGCTGCCGACCGCATCGCGTTACTCTGATTGGTTCCATTTCTCTGTTATTTGCATTAGCACGCCTATACCAGTTTTTTTGGCTCTTCAGTGTATTACTAAAAAGGTATAACTGAAACTGAATTTTTTATAAAATACTACTGGAAAACTGCACTTACTGCACATATTAACCATGGCTATTACGTTCCACGACAGAAGCGCAATTATCACTCATTTGTTACGTTTGAAACTACAATTTCTGGACCTCTGACATTCTGGCTGCACGAAAGCAGGAAACCAAAATCACTAAGGCAACGTTCTCTGGTTTTCTTTCCTAACCAGGATGGTAGTAATCTAGTCGAAAAACCTTTGTTTACAAAATCACAAGAGTTAGAGCGCAGTTGAGGATAGCTAAATCCGCTAGATTATCTTGTAGATGCAATATATATAAATAAAAATGTCACATTTGGTAACGTAAATTACCCTGTGAGTAACAATTTAAATTGTTAAATAAACTAATTTTTCAAGATTTTGGTTGTAGAGACTAGAGACATGCCTGTGTCACTAGCGGAATATTAGCAGCCAAGGCGAACACTTGTATGCAGGCAATAATTAATAATGCAATAGAAGAAAAACTTGCGTTTCTTGTATGTTATTGCTCCATATTAATACAGACATTGTCTTCCAAACTACTCCTTGTTTAGTATCACAGTTTTTCTCTGCCTTTTCAGTTATTTTGGCCACCCTTTTAAGAAGATTGGCTGTTAGTTGTCGTGTCGCATTGAGAACCACGCAAAGTTATATTTGCCTGTCAATTTAAGTAATATACATTCCATTACAGACCACCATTTATTTATATTTAAGTTGTCCATATTTCTTTCGATATTATGAATATAAATGCTTTAAAGTATTTATGTAAGGTTGCAAAATTATAAAAATGTAGGTTGACTCAAAACACTAATTGCATTTNATAAATGCTTTAAAGTATTTATGTAAGGTTGCAAAATTATAAAAATGTAGGTTGACTCAAAACACTAATTGCATTTGTGTTCTGTAGGGGACCATTATCAACGGGATTAGTATTGGTACTCAAGAAATAATTTCAACGTAATGGTTGTTATTTTAAATATCTTCATCCTCGGGGCACATTTTCATTAATATGTTATTCATAGAATGAAATAACACGGGGAAAAAATGGTACTCTGCCATATCCGAACAAAGCGTTTGCATGACACGACACGCAGTTCAGTTTGACAGGACGACGTGTAGCTTGAAATAACGTTAAACCATTTATCTTGAAGTTTGCTGGAGAAACTGTACGTCCTACACCAAAACATATCATCTCTTATTTCGGTGTCCAAGGATATCATTTTCAGCAAACATAATTTAAATGGTCACAAACTAATCGCTGATCACTAATTTCTCTCTGTGCTTAACTTCGGATCAGAAAATTTACTGTATAGACTTTAAAACTTTACCTTGTATCTAATCGGCTCTCAAGACCTCGCTGTTAAGAGCCGCCCAAATCTCTTCACTCACTCACATTTACCCTGTAATTTGACGACAGACTTGTCTTAAACGAGCTTCGCATTCCAATTTGTTTATTTAAACAGCGTCATTTAACTTCAAACGTATGGTGAAATTTTAGAACCTGTGAGGCCAAATTACGAGGACTAAGACAAAAAAGTTACTTCTAACAATTGGAGCAATCATCTAAATTTCCACTATTGCAAATTGGTAGATGGATGTGAAGTATTGTATATCCTCACATTCCAAGTATCTTTAAAAGCAAACAATAAAAGTTTTGTTGATTTAATTCTTTATTAAACAGCTAGGGTGTAAATTATTGAAATTACAGACACCCAGAACCATCCAGTAAAAACCCTGGTTTTTGGCACTACTTTTGTATGTGATGCTGGGAAGACAGAATAATCTAAGCACGTAGTAGGATAAACTATGANCTGGTTTTTGGCACTACTTTTGTATGTGATGCTGGGAAGACAGAATAATCTAAGCACGTAGTAGGATAAACTATGATATTTAGTCATGGCAAGACCTCTCTCTATATTTTTGTCGAACAATCATAAATTCTCTTAACGAGCTCAAATTATTTGGTCACTGATCTCTGATGCCATTTTATTTTTACGGTGACAACGTAAATTATCATATGTTAGAATTATCCTAGACTTAAATTTTTCTTATTAAATTAAAATGGAAATATCTTAATGGTTCTGAAATATTACCACTCAGTGGTGAACTGTTGTCCTACTATACTCTAAAAATAATCGAAATGAAAAGTACTCTACTACCGGCTTATTTTTTGTTCGCGATTGACAACAATTTTGAAAGCCCGGTTTCAAATCTTCTTCACTACCTATTTATACCCTTTCGCCATAGCATTAGTATCGGCCTGATCACTATTAACACGTCATAGAAGTGAAATTCGAAACAGTTAGGAACATAAGTACGTTAATAATATGTCAATTATTATTCTACATTCACAAAACAAACATAAACTAAATGAAATTATTTTGTTGTTCACAATTTTAAAAATCTGCCTCTTAACTCGACGTTTAGACGTGGGACTACTATTCGTACATTCATTCTAACTTCACTGGGCATGTCAGTCAGTCCGCGAAATTAGAAGCAGGAACTTTTTTTTTCAAAGGTTGGTTTTATAAGTGAACAACCAATATTGAACCAACCGTACTGATTATTTCTGTGGCTGAACATAATTTATCTAATGGCGATGTCGGCCGAATCTCAGCGCATTCCTTTACTCCAAGTCATAAGTTACAACTTTATTTGGTTTGATTAAATGAAAAGTTGCTTCAGACCCCGCCATTACAGAGGCTATGTTGTCAAAGAAAACACCGCGGAGCACTTTCAAAATATACACGAGAACGTCGCAACTGGTTCGCCAAGAAGACTGCGTGTTCTTCTGTGCTATCTTCTTTGTGTCTTCTGGTCTTGAGCCTAAATATTTGTCTTCGCACCGGTGTTAGTCTGAGTTGTCTTCTTTGGGTTGTCTATAGTTTTGTGCGTGTCATTTGTATGCATTATCTTGTCTTTGTTGCTCGTTAGTTTGTTACTCGTCCCATTTTTTTGTTTCGTTTAGTTNCAATTTTGAAAGCCCGGTTTCAAATCTTCTTCACTACCTATTTATACCCTTTCGCCATAGCATTAGTATCGGCCTGATCACTATTAACACGTCATAGAAGTGAAATTCGAAACAGTTAGGAACATAAGTACGTTAATAATATGTCAATTATTATTCTACATTCACAAAACAAACATAAACTAAATGAAATTATTTTGTTGTTCACAATTTTAAAAATCTGCCTCTTAACTCGACGTTTAGACGTGGGACTACTATTCGTACATTCATTCTAACTTCACTGGGCATGTCAGTTAGTCCGCGAAATTAGAAGCAGGAACTTTTTTTTTCAAAGGTTGGTTTTATAAGTGAACAACCAATATTGAACCAACCGTACTGATTATTTCTGTGGCTGAACATAATTTATCTAATGGCGATGTCGGCCGAATCTCAGCGCATTCCTTTACTCCAAGTCATAAGTTACAACTTTATTTGGTTTGATTAAATGAAAAGTTGCTTCAGACCCCGCCATTACAGAGGCTATGTTGTCAAAGAAAACACCGCGGAGCACTTTCAAAATATACACGAGAACGTCGCAACTGGTTCGCCAAGAAGACTGCGTGTTCTTCTGTGCTATCTTCTTTGTGTCTTCTGGTCTTGAGCCTAAATATTTGTCTTCGCACCGGTGTTAGTCTGAGTTGTCTTCTTTGGGTTGTCTATAGTTTTGTGCATGTCATTTGTATGCATTATCTTGTCTTTGTTGCTCGTTAGTTTGTTACTCGTCCCATTTTTTTGTTTCGTTTAGTTNTGTCATTTGTATGCATTATCTTGTCTTTGTTGCTCGTTAGTTTGTTACTCGTCCCATTTTTTTGTTTCGTTTAGTTTGGTAGAACCCTTAACTGAATCCTGTGTAGCATCATGTTTACATTTTACACTTTAAATAACAGCTTGTTTTGGCTTGTTCTCGGTAATGTTTTTAATGTCATCCTCTGTGTTTTTCCGTCGTGACATAAATCTGCAATGGCGTATGCTTGAAGTAATATTTCATTTAATCACTTGCCCCAGTTGCAGGTATCATTCAAAAAACCACATTTACTCGACTGATTTGTCAGTCGCTGGAAGTTTATTAACCACTTAACTTATTATCCCGAGTAAACTCATTCACGTATGACGTGTTGCAAAATATTTAAAATCGTGGTGAGAACTGTACGAGGTCAGAAGCTAACGCCAACAAAGACAGCGTCTTTTTGTTGGTTAATGCTATAGGTTGCTGTTAGCACACCAGAATTTTATTATCATTTGATGCCGGTGCCATTTACCACTAAGAATTCTTTCTATAGGTTACATGAAGTAATTTATTACAACTAATAAATCCCCTCTTTTACAACACCTGGAATGAAAAATAAATGTGCAAGGTAAGGGGTTTACTGACATTAACGGCTGTGCAGTTGATTTGTGTTTGAGTCGAAATATGTCTCTTACTTGAAATACTAACTTTTTGGACAATATTTAGCGGACAGCTTAAAAGTGAGTAAATATTTTGCTTGTATACCTAATTTTTAAGGTATGTTTGTATTTAAGTAAGATTTCCACTTGAACTTCACCACACGCAACCATTCATACGGCTGTAGGTGATTGGATTTCACAGCTCAATTTCAGAGTTCAGTTTTTTAGAGTGCTTTGGTGGGGAGGAGAGCATCTGTTGACTTGAACCAGTGCACTAATGAAAGTTCCACCTTCAAATACGTCATGTGTCTCATTTAATCCACGTCATTTGACCGCTGGGAATTATTTAGATTAAGGTGGGCACCTGGGTAGGCTGCCAAACAGTGTGCAGAGCTCCAGCAAAAAANGACCGCTGGGAATTATTTAGATTAAGGTGGGCACCTGGGTAGGCTGCCAAACAGTGTGCAGAGCTCCAGCAAAAAAACGTTTTATTAAATAACTGTCCAACGTGTCCAAGTGAGGCCTGCTTACGAATAGCATCCAAGAAACGTTATNAAAAAACGTTTTATTAAATAACTGTCCAACGTGTCCAAGTGAGGCCTGCTTACGAATAGCATCCAAGAAACGTTATGCGTCTGTATATGTTTTTCAGTTCCTCCATTTCTCTCTAAAACATGCTTTTCTAATAGTGAAAATGGCTCAAACGGGTGTTTACACTGTCATTTTTAAGTATGAACATTCTGGTACAAAATATTAAAAAAGAAATAGGGACGTGCATCAGAACTTTATTTTTATTATTAAGTCATAAAATTGTAGGGTCTCCGCTGAAAGTTTCATAGATGCGCGTTACCGACGGCAGGACTGCACGCCAGTTCAGTGCTTTGCGCGTAGAGGCGATAAGAGAGTTAATGCGCATGTCTCGGTCGCCCCTAGAGCTCCCACGCCTTTAGGCCTCAGACGTGCATAATTCCTTCAACCAGGCGGCTTCATTGACGCGACGAGACAGAGTTGAATGTCAGTTTTCCTTTTCTTTTTTAACGGCGCATGGATATAGCCTACAAAAATTCAAAGCTGACGGGAATTACTGAGAAGCAACTTAGCGGTCTCCGAACCGCACCCTTACTGACTGCGAACCACGCCAGCGAATGTGCTGGAGCCATCCTCGATCCTGCCTCTTCGCCACATTAAGCGAGACGCACGCCTTAGTTGTCAAGGTCACCGAGAACACAAAACGAACATAGTGTTTCTTTGCTACAAGCTGTTCACGGTAAATTGAGCACTTTCGAAAGCCCTGATTAAGATCTACTTGTATTCACACCGTGTATTCTTCCACCATATGTAAAATTAACATTCAAACGCGTCAACAAGAGTCAACAGAAACGTNTGTATTCACACCGTGTATTCTTCCACCATATGTAAAATTAACATTCAAACGCGTCAACAAGAGTCAACAGAAACGTCAGACATTGAATTTAAGCTAAACGAGTGCAATTGGTAGACAACTACATAATTATAAACAAACGTCTCAACAAAAATTAAAACTACAAATATTTTTTATTGAAAAATGATAGGCAGGAAAATCAAACACACTCCTTTATTTACTCAGGATGGGCATTGTAATTTACGGTACTAGTGTTTAAAGCCGGTATTACACTATACCTGCTGCCGTACTTGGTCATGTACAAGCTTCTACAAGGCCTGGTGCACCAGCAGTTATACAAGCCGCTATATNGTATTCACACTGTGTATTCTTCCACCATATGTAAAATTAACATTCAAACGCGTCAACAAGAGTCAACAGAAACGTTAGATATTGAATTTAAGCTAAACGAGTGCAATTGGTAGACAACTGCATTATTATAAACAAACGTCTCAACAAAAATTAAAACTACAAATATTTTTTATTGAAAAATGATAGGCATGGAAATCAAACACACTCCTTTATTTACTCAGGATGGGCAGTGTAATTTACGGTACTAGTGTTTAAAGCCGGTATTACACGANGCATTATTATAAACAAACGTCTCAACAAAAATTAAAACTACAAATATTTTTTATTGAAAAATGATAGGCATGGAAATCAAACACACTCCTTTATTTACTCAGGATGGGCAGTGTAATTTACGGTACTAGTGTTTAAAGCCGGTATTACACGATACCTGCTGCCGTACTTGGTCATGTACAAGCTTCTACAAGGCCTGGTGCACCAGCAGTTATACAAGCCGCTATATGAGCCACCATGGAAGATTCATATTACACGACAGCAGTTCGCGTACCGGCATTTGACACACTCGGTGGGTACGCAGCGTGTGGTTCGCACAGCAGATACGAACCCAATTCGAAGAACTTCTTCCGGTCAGCAACTTGCGTAGGTCCATAAAAATATTGCCGTGTTACTGTTGGCATTTAGATAAAACTCATCGCTTACTGGTGTAGTTTCATTAATTTTCTTGAAAGTGATAGTGAAGTCGCAAAAGTACGAGACTTGTTATTTTTAATTTTTAGGAAAATTATTAACTGTTCGCAAAATGTGGTCTATTTCTTTACGTAACAAGTCATTATACGCATGTTATATGTTAGGAAAAAAAAAAACTTAAAATGTCCGAAGGAGATTTATACTCACGACGGAGATTTATACTCACGCCCAATAGTTACGTCAAGCACCGTAACTTCACCGCTGTACCACCAGTTCACTAATAACCAGTGTTGTTTAATACAGTATATACAAATATCCATTCGAATTTATATTTCCATAGTGTAAGTAATGTTTTGAGTATTTGAAAGAGTTTTAACAGTACTTAAATGTTGTCATCGCCAATAATATTCGTCTTTGTCGAATTTTAAATATATTTCAAAGAGTTTCAACATCACGGACGTATAATCAAGATGGAGATGTCCTTTTGGACTCATCAACTCGTTTCACTTTTCAAGTAGTAGCCACGGAGAGCGCTGTATGCTCTGACACTGCGTTGTGATTGGCCAGGTACGAAGGCCGGCATGGAACCTGCCACGAATAATAGGACGTGCCCTATTACCAAACCTCGTATGAAATCTGGCCGTACAAGGCTGGAAATGCCATGACGGGTGCCGTACCAGCCCGTATAACGGCCGCTATGGAGGACCTTGCACAAGATTTCACAGAATCAGGTATCGTGTAATATTGCCTTAACGGTGAAAGTAGAAAATTTTCTGTAAGAGTTCGTTCAAATATGAACCATTATAATCCAGCCTAGATGAAAAGGCAATATTCAATGTAGATTTTGTTTCACATAGTTAATTGAAACATTTAACTTTCAAATAGCAGAATTATACACCAGTTTTCTCGTTCATTTTAGGGACTACGCATCTTCACTTTATCGCANTTTAACTTTCAAATAGCAGAATTATACACCAGTTTTCTCGTTCATTTTAGGGACTACGCATCTTCACTTTATCGCATATATGTTAAGAAAATTAATTCCACGCGTATTCGTCGTTTCTATAAGTTTATCACAAAATAAATGTTCTTCGTTTTGCTACTACATGGAAAACACTTTTTTTATGTTTTGATTCAAATTTCCTGTGCCACGTACCCCATATTTCTTCCAGACATGTTTGACCGCTTCCCTACTCGAGTGTCTTCGAAATTTCTTGGTTTTGGTTGGAATATTTTAGCGGTGCCTTACCAACTTCATTTCATATAACAACGTATCCGGACTTTGAAATTTATCTCACAAATATTAATTGTTTCGTTGAGTCATAGCACACTATTGCATGTTCAATGACAAACAGAAGACGACGAATACGCTTTGTAACATGGGAAATAATGGTTGGGTTTAATCAGTGGCGTATAAAACAAGTCTGCTGGGAGTAACGAATTTTTTTTCTCTCGCCTTTTATCCCCGCAATGCATAACGCTACATTTACATACGCGATGGATATACCCAAATTCCCCATGTTAGAGAAACGACTATAGTCTATTAGCGGTTTCTTCGCAATTTTTGAATCTAACCTTTGAATAATCACACCATGTATTGCGTGTTTGGTTGTTTCCTAAATGTGTAATGTATCACAAGTGTTTTATACTTCTGTTAACGAACCACTACCTTATATTTTTTTGTTGTTAAATAGAATTTTTACTTATGTTTTATCTACAAATCGTAATATTTAATTAATATATGTAAAACGGCGAGAAAAAAGATGTTATGGTGATGCCTAGTAAGAAATAGGTCTTGTGCAAAATATTGTGTAACTGAGTTCGCACGAAAANAAAAAAGATGTTATGGTGATGCCTAGTAAGAAATAGGTCTTGTGCAAAATATTGTGTAACTGAGTTCGCACGAAAGCTGCGCGTTGTGCCTTTGGTGTTATTTTCCAGACTTGGTTGGCACGAGGCGGAGGAATATCCTGGAAGTAGAACTTAAGCAAGGCTTCAGAAAAGTTGGAAGCAACCGTANTTTAACTTTCAAATAGCAGAATTATACACCAGTTTTCTCGTTCATTTTAGGGACTACGCATCTTCACTTTATCGCGTATATGTTAAGAAAATTAATTCCACGCGTATTCGTCGTTTCTATAAGTTTATCACAAATTAAATGTTCTTCGTTTTGCTACTACATGGAAAACACTTTTTTTATGTTTTGATTCAAATTTCCTGTGCCACGTACCCCATATTTCTTCCAGACATGTTTGACCGCTTCCCTACTCGAGTGTCTTCGAAATTTCTTGGTTTTGGTTGGAATATTTTAGCGGTGCCTTACCAACTTCATTTCATATAACAACGTATNTTTCACTTCATATAACAACGTACCCGGACTTTGAAATTTATCTCACAAATATTAATTGTTTCGTTGAGTCATAGCACACTATTGCATGTTCAATGGCACACAGAAGACGGTGAATACGCTTTGTAACATGGGAAATAATGGTCAGGTTTAATCAGTGGCGTATAAAACGAGTCTGCTGGGAGTAACGAATTTTTTCTCTCTCGCCGTTTATCCCCGCAATGCACAACGCTACATTTACATACGCGATGGATATACCCAAATTCCCCATGTTAGAGAAACGACTATAGTCTATTAGCGGTTTCTTCGCAATTTTTGAATCTAACCTTTGAAAAATCACACCGTGTATTGCGTGTTTGGTTGTTTCCTAAATGTGTAATGTATCACAAGTGTTTTATACTTCTGTTAACGAACCACCACCTTATATTTTTTTGTTGTTAAATAGAACTTTTACCTATGTTTTATCTACAAATCGTAATATTTAATTAATATATGTAAAACGGCGAGAAAAAAAGATGTTATGGTGATGCCTAGTAAGAAATAGGTCTTGTGCAAAATATTGTGTAACTGAGTTCGCACGAAAACTGCGCGTTGTGCCTTTGGTGTTATTTTCTAGAGTTGGTTGGCACGAGGCGGAGGAATATCCTGGAAGTAGAACTTAAGCAAGGCTTCAGAAAAGTTGGAAGCAACCGTAAATGGACTACAGAACGTATTTATTTTTCATCAATTGGGTAATATTTTGCCATAGAAATGACTATAGTCTTTTAACTTGCGATACTGCAAAAATTAATACTGTAAATAAAATGTAACATGCCAGGTGAAAATCCTATGGAAAATATCAAAATATGATAGCTTTTTGAGGTATTAATCATTTAACTGATTTGGTTGGTCTGACTCTTATTTTTTACTTCTGAATTACTTTATAGCGAGTAAATTTCATTTTCATATTATTTTCAAAGCCAGATAGGTGTTAAGAAAATATAAATGCTGCTTTCGTCATACCTGTGATCTGTTGCTTTGTTTAATCGCTCTGATTCCTATCAAAACTCTTAAACTAAGGCCTTCCCCTACGAAAATAAAATCCAAGCTGAGAAAGCGATGACGGTGAAAAATAAGGAACAAGGAGTTAACATCCTGGATTAGTAATAAGGCGACTTCAACTGTCTGCCGCTCCTGAGAATTCGCCTGTAAACCACTGGATGCAGCACATTGTCATGCATACAATACAATAAAAAAAAATCCGAAAAATTATTATTATTTTCATGCACACGATAGTTGCTATTGGCACAAGTAAAACAAGGAAATATTACAAAAATATTTGCAGTACAAATAGCTTACCCTCTGGCGGAATTCCCTCTCTGATTCAAGATCTTCTTGAATTAGGCGGATCTTGTCCTGCGTCACAGATACACACATAATAATCAGTTCATTTTACACACCCGACACTCAAAAATATTTTGTGACACAAGATGACACTTTTTAGATTTAATACTGAATTAAACATCCTCTAAGAACAAAGCTTCGCGTGACGGCCCACTGAAAATGAAAATAATAAAATAAATTTTTCTTAAAAAAATTAAGATAATTTTCAAAGAGAAATAAAAGGAAATATTTAATTTAAGGGAATACTCTAAATAAAAAAAAAATTATTTTCCACAGAAATTTAACAAAATTATTTCGGTTACATTAAATTTAATAACTTGGATGGGACATTTTATGAGTGTAAGAAATATATAAGCTTGAGATAAAAATAACTAAATTAAATATGTTTCTTTAAGTTGAAGGTACATTCGATTTTATTACAAATTTAACCAAAATAGGGTCTATAATTTTTTGAATATGTTTTTGGACAAAGGTACGACATTTAAGTAATTTACGAGTAATTATTGTTGAGACAAAATTTGCGATTGCTTACTCCGAAAATAACTGCAGGCAAATTACTGAACAGTGGAACAAGCATATTCAATCTGATAATAAATACATACAGAAAATAAAAAGTAAAGCTATAAGAGGCCATAAATTGTGCGGGAAAATAAGATTAACATAATTTTAGAGATGATAGCTGGCCTATTTGAAGTTTATAGCATTTGTTAATACATAGGGTTTTCCTAGACGTATTTACTTTTATATAAATTATTGTACAATCTTTGAATCCAAGTTCATACTGGAATCTGTACACAAAATGTCTTCATTTGTGCTACAGTATGTCATGCATGATCTGAAAAGTAACTTCACAAAAAGGCGGAAGAGAGAAATGAGGGGTTAGATGCATGCGGACAAATTAATTTTGTTAATTTTTATTGTCTGGTTTTTTATAAAGCCTCATTTCAGCGGTAAATTTTCAAGTTACAAAATTTTTTTAAAATAATGTAGGTGTTTTATATTATGGAAACATGATCAAGTTGTTGGTCAGGCATTCTCAACAGGCAACCCACCGGTCAGATACGGACTGTAGATGGATCTATACTCGCCCTCCATAAACACACAAAAAATTAGAAGAAAAAAAAATCATAAGTGTAATTAATTCAAAGACAATTATTCAAACGTACTAATAAGTACCTTGTTTTCAGAGTCACTCCCAGGTTCTCAATTAGTAATTTTATCTTGTATCTTAAAGAGGTTTCTTAGGGGAGTTCGTTAAAATAAAGAGTTCAAATATATCTCCCTATGATATTTCTGCAATTTTTTTTTAATATTCAGCCCTAGAGTGTGGTGATTTTAATTTTAATGTAAGTGACCCTTCGGAATAATTAACACAGAAGGGGTAAAATAAATTTATCCCATCTATTTTTTACTTAAGCTATTTTTTATTGAGGGGAGTTTTATAGCTCGATCTCGCGTATTAAGCTGAATGTTTCCTTTTTCATGTCGTAATTTCAGTTACAGAGAAATTATAGAGATCTGACTACAGAATATTTACGTTTTACAAGTTGTTAATTTTTTTTGTACTTAATTTCACTATGTGTAATTTGATAGTAGTAAAAAGACAGGGACGTATTGGTATTTTAAAGTTTATATTATGCTATTTAAGATAAAAATACGTTTGTAGTCTATGTCTTTACTGCAGAGTAATGATAATACCTTAACTTGTATAATAGCATTTTTTTAAATCTTACTTTACAGTAACTTAACGAATGAATCCGATATAGCTGGTTAAGTTGAGCGTTAAGACTGTTACCTTGTTGAGAATTTGGTGTAGGGAAATACATGTTATTTAAATGAGGTTTTTTGAAGCCAATTTTAAAGATATCAACTTTAAACAAAAACCTGTATCAAGGCAAATATAACAATTAGTTTTTCATAATAATTTTTAAATACTAAGTTTTCTGTTCTTTCCAGGGAACAGGTTATACACTAACGTTACAAAAGGCTTCGATAGAAAATATGCATGCATTTTTCTGCTCAAAAAAGTTCCGGGTGTTATATATCTATCTTTAACAGGAACGCAAAAAAAAAGGCATTTCATTAACGTGTATTTCCCTATACCAAATTCTCAACCAGGTAACAACCTTAAGTATAAGGTTTGTTACTGGAAACGGGCAAAGGTTACTTCTACTGAAGGTTGGGAAGCTCAATTTTAAAAGTTTAACAACCAAATATTTTCACCACTAGGTAAGCGCTAGTGTCGCATGCGTATCAGATTTTCTATATTTTCTACTTTAAGAACAGGATAATTTCAATTATCACAAATCAAATATAAAATAACTTCGTAACTAAGTAAAATATTTCTTTTTTATTAGTCACGTAGTAAAATTTTTTAAATTAAAAGTTACCTTTTGGAACACTGCGCACCTAGAGGCGGAAATTTCCCCGACGCAAAACTCTCCCACAAGAAATTTCGTTTTGTTCCTAACCTGAGTAGAATTAAGATGAACCGGGCACACAAGTACATATTATGAACATGAGGGAGCATGCGGGTGGCAGAGCCGAGGGGTAGTTAAGTCCTGCAGGGGTACAACGTCTCTCATTGTCGTGCCGCGAGGACACTTGGAAGCACTCACCTCGAGGCGCGAGAGCGCGCTCAGGTCCGCCGAGTACTCTATGTTGACGTCGGCATTTCCGCCGCCGGTGCTCCGGTACGTGTAGGACTTGGTGGTCTTCGAAACCGCGGACATTTTGTATTTATTTCCCCTTCTACTTCAGATCAGCTTTAAAGCAGACAGAAAAAAGAACAAAAAAATTGCCAGGTAATGAACTCCTCTTGGTACGTGGACTGATAGATTAAAAAAAAAGCACAAAAATTTTCTTGCTGCACCACAAAAAAAAATTTAATTAAGCAAGAGCGTCTTATAAATTTTTAAATTTACACAACGTGACAAAAAAAAATGTTTTCTGGTGGTTCACGTACAAGAAGTCGCCTTTCCGTAGTTGGAGAGCTGTGGACTAGCCCTTGAGACGCCGATGCGTTCCCACCACGCGAAGTCGTTCGTGTGTGAGGAGGACCAGCGACTGAAGACGTGCGCGGCTACCGGGAGACGCCGACGCACGCTCTCTGGGGGCAGGGACGCCGTGACGTCACGGCGCGGGGACCCGCAGCCGGTCCTGAAAACATTCGCGCGCCCGCGGGAGAGAGAGAGAGAGAGAGACGCCTCCGCCACCCACCCTCGCGCGGCGGACATTCTTCTTGGCGTCGCCCGCAGCCGAAGCCACGTTCTTCTTCTCCTCCCCCGCACAATTCTCTCCGTTCCCCTCCCGCCGCCCGACGCGCCTACAAACCTCAAGGCGAGAAAAAAGAAGAAGAAAGAAAGAAAGGCACGCGTGTGTGTGCGCCATTGTTTATCGTGCGTGGAAGGACCCTGATGGCCGTCAACAGGATTCCTTCCGGGATGCTGTGTGCGGAAGGAAAAATAAACACCACGAGGACATCCCCGATGGCCTTGATCCTCAAGGCGTGACCGTCTAATGGCGACGACGTTCCAAAACGGCCCGAAATGCTTTCACACGGCAGGTCTGAAAACATCTAAAAACGTCACACAGACGTACATGATTCAGCTGGGATTCCAACCCACACCCTTGTGTTCCGTACGTAAAGCCTCAGTAACTCGGGCCATAGAAACCGATGAGAACTTGGCAATAGCTCGACACCATACATGAGGTGCCAATCTCTAGTCAAGCGACCAGAAGTTCAAATAATCAAGGACTCCCTTCGCCTTCAGATGTTCCGTGAAACATTATTGACATTTTCCACAAACACATGAAGTTTGTAAGCGGGTCAGTACAATGTGGAATCCAAAAGATTATTTCAGTTACTGGAAAATCATATTCAACGCTGGTTTTATCTGACACTTATGTACAATTATCGAAGAACATAGTACCTGGCCACTCCACTGAATGAACATAAGCAGCTTACTAACTGAATTTTCAGTAAGTTGCATTCCACTGATTGAAATGAAACGATTAAAGTTTGGCGCTCTTGTGATCAAAACAATGTATCGTGGAGCAGATTCCGTATTTGAACCTCTAAAATTTGACGTCACGGTCTCAAAAAAAAAAAAGNCAAAACAATGTATCGTGGAGCAGATTCCGTATTTGAACCTCTAAAATTTGACGTCACGGTCTCAAAAAAAAAAAAGACTCGATAAAAAAAAAGCTTATAAAGTGGGAAGCAGACATATCTGGATTTGAGTTTTGGATACNAAAAAAAAAAAAGACTCGATAAAAAAAAAGCTTATAAAGTGGGAAGCAGACATATCTGGATTTGAGTTTTGGATACTACACACCTATTAACTAACCATAAAGATTTTGTTCATACATTTTTATACAGAATGCAAAGAGTTATTGTCAGATTGGGCGTGAGCTAACCGATCCAAAGTGATTACATTTATTTCTTATAATTAGAAACAACAAACACTTTATGAAGGAGTCAGATACTAGTCCTGCAGCGGTATGACCTCTCTACAACACTATTAGGTGTTAGTGGTAATACTTTGGTCCATTGATGAACACTCTAGCGACAACTGTAGTGGGCGTGTGGATCCAGCAGCGTGGCCTCATTGAACCGCAGACATTAGGCCGCTGAACAACTTTATCTACGATTTCATGAATATTTTGGTTTGCTAAACTCCAGCTCAGTCAGAAGATCATAAAACTACTTTTATAGCATAGCATCTACAACCATAAAACACCTTACAGGCATCTTCAGAGAATTCGGCAAATCATCAGATGGACTAAAGTACTAATGTTTTGTTATTATGTAATTTTATTTTAGATAACATTACAATATAGTTGCGAATTTGCTGATTACATAAAGATTTAGTGTACAGAAAATTACACAAACAAACTGATAGGGCTGTGAGCAAAATTAAGACAAATAAATTTCGGATTTGACTGTATGGGCATCAATGTTTAGTTTAGATCTGATGGGCTGGTAGAAATATGAGGCGCTGCATATGTTTGTAAGGCAGGACAAAAATATACGGGTTTATACCCTTTGCTATACATTCTAAGCCATGCTGAGCTGCAATGTGTCCAGCTTAGGTGACATATGGAATGTCGTTACGATGGCGCTGTTCGATTGAAGTGAGGCAAACAACAAAAGAACCAGGTAGTTCACGATTATTTGAGTACTTTAAAAACGGTGGACGGAATTTTCAAACATGTTTTCTGTGCACGGTGCAATTAAACGGGAATTACAGCCGGAAGACACTCGACTACCACACATTTGTTACACATATTTCTCAGCAAATTGAAAAAAAAAAAAAAAAAAAAAAAAACCTTTGCCCTATCTGCATATATTTCAACGTTTGCAGACGCCAACACGCTCCAAATAAATTTGGCAGCGATGATGGAAAATAAGTTTCACGTAATAACGTCGTACTAAAAGTTAGTTGTTCAAATTTGTGCATATTTGATTTACTTCATGTAGTTTCCATGTGATTTAAACTCATTTATGTAACAACTAGGTTTTAAGTAAGATATTTACGTTCCTTATAACATTTTCACATTTCCGCTTCGACTGGCGAATGAGGAAAGTGAACGGGTCGGTGGTAATATTAAATTTACGTTTGTAATAAGTAAGCAAAATACGCAGAGATGTTGATCGTAGGCAGTTCTTTCAAAATTGTTCAGCTGTACGCGAACAGCATGCGCCATCGACGACCGTATTCGGAAACTGGCATCCCGAGGGGTCGCGGTGGCTGAGCGGTTAGCCTGCTCGCCTACCATCAAGGTGAACAGGGTTCAATCTCCAGCCAGGTCACTCCCAGATTTTTGCACGGGGGGAATCGTGCCTGACGATGCCGCTGGTCGGCGGGTTTTCTCGGGGATCTCCCGTTTCCCCCCGCCCTTTTCGTTCTGGCGCTACTCCATACTCACCTCAATCACCCTCATCGGCTCTGAAGACCTCGTTGTTAAGGGCATTGCCTACCGGCTGGCAGCTGCGAAATTTTAGTAGGGAATCCCATGTTATGGAAATTTCGCCTCGTTTGTGAAACATACATTTTTAAAATTCCTTGCAAGCGGACTATACATGTTATGGAAACATCTACGCTGTACGGAACGTATCCTTAACAAATTCATAAAGAATACATTTTGTTTAAAACCCCTATCTTTAAAATTAACGCACTGAGGCAAAATTTCCACAACATGGGATTTCCTATTTAATTTTCGCAGCTGCCAGAAGGTAGGGACACGCGACGGATTTTTGAAGCCACTCTGGGCGCTTACATTTCAAAATGAACTATTCCCTCTACAAAGCTACAACTATGAGTTTTGTAAGCTAATTTACAACTATTCTATATAAATTACAAATGTAC
This sequence comes from Clitarchus hookeri, assembly GCA_002778355.1. Lineage (NCBI taxonomy): Eukaryota > Metazoa > Arthropoda > Insecta > Phasmatodea > Phasmatidae > Clitarchus > Clitarchus hookeri. The sequence goes on from NQII01007719.1 coordinate 58,270, forward strand.
ATGTATCACACGGAATGAATATGCNTATGAGTTTTGTAAGCTAATTTACAACTATTCTATATAAATTACAAATGTACATGTATCACACGGAATGAATATGCTAATCAGCTTCTGTAAATCATATGCCATACTCATAAAGATGTAAATGTTTTAACAATGCAAATTTTCATACATTAAGGCTCTTTGTTTTTAAAAACGTCATAAGAGTTAAAAAAAATATATTTTTAATTTTTGTAATTTGATTGATTTTTAAAATACTAAATTGAACCTGTTAAGACCAGAAATGACCCTATAAAATAAGAAATAATAGAGGATTTAAATAAAACCTCGAAAAGAGTGCTTGCATCTGCTTAAAAGTTTTTCTAGGGAATAATTGGACTTCTCAGATTTTAAACATTTATTTTCCAAATAAGATTTCCTCTTAACATAAATCGAAATAAAATTTATTTTCTCAGCTGATGAAAATATATGCTACTACTGCCTCATGCAAGACTGACGAGTTTGATACAGCGGGCTTATGGTACGATAGAGACTTGGGCGGGAAATTTCACCACAACATAAATCGTGAATGTAATGAACGTTTTAACATTTTTCGAGTATCTATACATACCCGAAATTTCATTATTTAAAACTTGAAACACACCAACGATAAGTTGAAGAAGGAAACAAGAAATCCCCAAACAAATCTTGTAAAATGAACGACAAAATTCAGGAACGGAAGCAAATGTTTGCATCTAAAACATGCTGAATATGGAGCTAATAAATTCGCTGGGCTGGTCTTCTCGCCAAATGAGCGTAATATATTAAATATTAAGACCTCAGCCACCGAGTATTCTAATGAATTATNGATAGAGACTTGGGCGGGAAATTTCACCACAACATAAATCGTGAATGTAATGAACGTTTTAACATTTTTCGAGTACCTGCACCTACACGAAATTTCATTATTTAAAACTAGAAACACACCAACGATAAGTTGAAGAAGGAAACAAGAAATCCCCAAACAAATCTTGTAAAATGAACGACAAAATTCAGGAACGGAAGCAAATGTTTGCATCTAAAACATGCTGAATATGGAGCTAATAAATTCGCCGGGCTGGTCTTCTCGCCAAATGAGCGTAATATATTAAATATTAAGACCTCAGCCACCGAGTATTCTAATGAATTATTTGTTAACCTTCTGAGTTAGATAATAAATTATTTATATAAGACAGAAAAACCTTAAAGATTATCTTAATTTTTCACTTTGTTAATCAGTTAAAACAGAATACTAATTTAAAACTTTCAAATTATTCATAGTTGAGTAATTGAAAAACAAAACATGGCTTATTTGCATACATAATCATACATTACATCTTTGAACACTATTTTTTTAAAATAGCTATTTTGTGTGGGAGACGTTGTTTCTCATCTCCTCCCCTCCCTTTGTTGACTTACTCTGTGGGCTTACATTTGCACATATTTATTCCTCTTTCTCTGTGGGCCTAAATGTGTGGGTTGGGGGGAATTCGACATACAACATTCGTGAGATGATTCCTTATCCTANTTGAGTAATTGAAAAACAAAACATGGCTTATTTGCATACATAATCATACATTACATCTTTGAACACTATTTTTTTAAAATAGCTATTTTGTGTGGGAGACGTTGTTTCTCATCTCCTCCCCGCCCTTTGTTGACTTACTCTGTGGGCTTACATTTGCACATATTTATTCGTCTTTCTCTGTGGGCCTAAATGTGTGGGTTGGGGGGAATTCGACATACAACATTCGTGAGATGATTCCTTATCCTACTAATATTATAATCGCGAAAGTTAGTGAGGATGGATGTATGGATGTTTGTTACTCTTTCAAGAAAAAATTACTGAATGGATTTGAATAAAGTTTTACAATAATATAGCTCATACATCGGAATAGCACATAGGCTACAATTTATAAAGATATATTGTGTAAATTGGCCAAAATATAACGATTAGTGTCAAGTAAGTCGGAAAAAATTCTGCCATCGTAAGAGTTACACGAATATAATGTAGGGTGGAAATGTTTCTCTTAAATAGTTCTACAAAAAAGTCCGCGACATTGTATATCTATCTTTTATGTGTAAGCCATTATTGCCAAAATAGTGAACCATAAATACCATAAAATTTGATACTATATTTCCAATGCACATTTTGCAGTAAATATAAGTCTAAAAAATATTATTATTACTCATAAAACAGAATAGGCTATCATTTCTAAAGATATATACACAGACGAAGTCGTGGGTAGCCGCTAGTACAAAATAAAGTGGGCCTGTACATAGGCCACCATAAACATTGAACACACCCCACATCGCCATTACTGCTGTTTTTGTGTTGTTAAAAATATAATGCAATCACTTCTGGCAGCCGTTACTACTCGATTGCTAATCTCCCATTGACCATGTAGTCTGACACACGTGCACTTACAAGCAGCTACAGCGGCGCCCACGTACCTGTGTTTATGGTGTCCCATGTGCAGGTGCTCTCCACATGGCGCGCAAAATTTTCGTTCGCCTTCGTGATAGGCAACTTGTAGTGCACGCAGGCACGTGACTTTGCGGACTCCCGGCGCAGTTTCTCTACCTTCAATTTCAATTTAAATGTAGTATATAAATTTTCCGAAAATGTTGTTACTAAAACTAGGATTTCCCTTATATCCCGTGGTGTGAATCTCGAAATTTAGTGTAAAAATGCCATATATATATATATATATATATATAAAACATATATGAATTTCGGGATTTGCCCATTACGCCAAATTTTTATAAATTTTTTTTTTTAGTACTTGCAAGTTTCCGTTTTTATTTGCATCACTGCGGAACAAAAACATGGCGGTTTTTGCAGGCCCTGCAAAAATTATGCAAACATGTTATCTCCCTTTTTGAAAAGGTTGATTTTACGTCTAGTTATTTTAAGAAGGGACAGAGGTCCAGGGTCATAAAATAAAGAATAAAGGCTGTTTGTGGTTACTTCAAACTTTTCTGAAGACCTGCTAATGTTCTACTTCCAGGATATTCCTCCGCTTCATGCAAAGAAAGCTATATACTAAGTCAAGAAAATTACACCACAGGGACAACGCACAGAATTCGTGCGGACTCGATGTAAAAATATTTTGCATATGAACTGTTTCTTACTAGGCGTTACCAACACACACATATTTTCCTCACTGTTTCTGTTCACATTAATTAAAAGTGAGATATTACAATTTATAGCATATAAGTTAAAGTTCAGTTTATCCCCAAAAAATAAGGAATTTTTTATGTTAACAAAAATACAAAACGCTTGTTATACGTGGCGCATTTAGGAAAAAAACCATGCACGTCATATACAGAGTTTTTTTTTAAATTTTGATTTAAAAATTGTGAAGAAACCGCTGTATTAGCCCAACAGCTTCCTAAGTTTTCCTGCGGTATCCGGTGACATGCGAGGTTCCAAAAAACTTTTTCGAGGAGAAACGAGCACAGACCCTCACTGCCCTCTCCCCCCCCCCCNAGGTGAACGAACTGTTCCTATTCCACGCCCGGCTAAATATACCCGCGCGGTTGGACCGCGCTTGAATGATGAAGCACAGGTGCTCCACGAGAAAAGAGTCAAGAATTCCAGGCGTGGAAGAACTTCATTGGTGTCTCAAAGACGATTAATTCATTAAATCGCGAAGAACTCTTTATTCAATTCATCTCCGTAGCAACAAATTTTTTGTACGCTAAAACTAACAAGTATATTGTGTTTGTTGTTTATTTATGTATGGGATATTCACGGTGGTTTGAGCATCTTCGAAATCAACCTCTGAAAAATGTCACTGCCCTCATCTGCACACATTTAAAAGGGCACACTGAGTGGCACACTCCCAGTAAAGTTGGTAACGGTGGAGGGAAATTAGGCTCATGTCTTGACGTTGAATTAAACGTCTAAGGCAAACGTTTGTAAAAACTGAAGTTATTATTTTTTTACTTCTTGTTTGTTTGAATGTATGTAAGTCTAAAAATAAGCAAATTTATCAAATATATCCTTTTATACCAATTTTACAGTTTAAATCGACGGACGACGGAATAACGTGATTAGGCACATGACAAAGTTAACTTTACACATGGTTGAAGAACACACAATGTGTATACACGTATTTATTTGGCAGGGTTTTCAAAAGTACTTAGTTTACTCAGAACAGGCTTTAACAGGGGTATTAACATCCAGCTTTCAGTGCAGAAGACTGATAGGGAAGGGGCTTACGTTCTGGCTCAAGTTAAACTTTCGTCAGCGCAGCCATGGCTTATACTCTACGCATTTTTACTTTCTGCGAAGCTCTGCTCGAATTCTACATACGGCCTCCTCAATACGTATCCTTCAACCAAACGAAAACAAAACGTAAACACACCTGGATACATATTATGGGTGTAGCGATTTCCATGTCCATAAGTGTGTATATATATATATATATATATATATATATATATATATNTGGACACATACATATATGTACATACAAACTAGGTGTACCCCGAGAATACGCCAGCAAGGGGCAAGACCACTTAGAACAGAATATTACACGGTGCGCGAATTTTTTTTTACCCAGATGTGTCGAAGTTCGCATTTCAAGGCCCTGAAGACCACTTCTCTGAGGCCATTGTTTCCGAAGAGTACAACAGACATGAGTACCAACTGTGACAATTTTATTAAGTGTTTATGCGGAGATATGTCTGTATCTCCCAGTGAAAGATGTTTACGGTAGAATTGTTTAATAAAAAAAAAAAAAAACCCTATATGGTTTGTTTCGAATGACCCACCAACAAATAAAGCTTGGTTTTCTAATAGACTAGCAGTCGTTGAAGCCACTCCTCCCAGCTAGGAATGTGAACGACCTGATATAAATGGAGATAGGTGTGATAAACCGGATGATTGAATTACTGTGTGGTTTAATGCAACTAAACAATATTTTAACCTACGGGCGGACCCTTAATTTGTTATTTGTAATTGATTTAGTCAGTGAACAATTCATATTAATACTAAACGTTTGCCCACGGCTACATCCACCACAAATTGAAATTCCGCTTTTGTTTAGCTGGCTAAGTAACAATTTTTTCTTATTATCATAACTATTCTTTGCCCATCTAGAATTTCAGTTTCCCATGTAATTATGTGTATGACGCATTAAATTCGACAAAACTTTCGCCCACGACCACGTCTGCCTGTAAACCGAACGAAAAAGTATACTCGTCCGTTGCTGTGATTCGTAAATGTAATGTAGAAGCAATGTAACAGTAATAAGTAATATAAGAAAGATATTCGCATTAAAATCAGTTCAGGATGGAACAAAATTTATAGGAAAATAATGGTTCAATTTTTACTGTTGAGTAATCTGGTGATATAGCATGATGGTTTATACTCAGATATGTAGTTTCGTTTAAAATACATCATAGCGAAAATTTCATGAAAACCCAGTGCGTTACTTTTATTGCGATGCTGTAACAACCTAACGGAGTTACAAACATGCGTGACGAATCAGTATAGATAGTACAGAAAAGAAAAATACTTGTATGAGTAAAGTAAACAATGAAATTTGTGCAATAATAATAGCATGTTATAATTTTTTTTTTGTTATTCGTTCTGTTTTAATTATTTTACTATACGATATATTATATCTTCACAAATAAGTTATAGTTNTTTTTTTTTTGTTATTCGTTCTGTTTTAATTATTTTACTATACGATATATTATATCTTCACAAATAAGTTATAGTTATGTGTTCGTTTCAACCCTGTTTCTTAATATACGTTTGTTTCGCTTGTCGAAAATAATAACTATGACTACACTTTAAAGATAATTAGAAGAATTTTTTACTTGGTTTGGTATAAAATGATGCACGTCTGTCCCTTTCAAGTTTCATTTGAACAAAAATTATTTTAAAAAATTGCTAGTTGAGCAACACTATTTACTGACGGTGGAGTGTCGCTGAATACTTGTGAATGTCTAATCAAGTTTATAAATATTTTCTTAGGCTTACGTAAATTATGTGCTATGTATNGTCGCTGAATACTTGTGAATGTCTAATCAAGTTTATAAATATTTTCTTAGGCTTACGTAAATTATGTGCTATGTAGACTATACAGGATGATTCTAAAATCATGGGACAAACATTGAGGGGTGGTAGAGCTCACTAAAACAAACAATTATTGTATAGGAATATATGGGTGAGAGTGACGCGTTGAGGCACAAACAACAATAACACATTAAATGCAACACATTGCTTATTTACAACGTCGCCGCTAAATGCCTTTTTACAGCAATGTTTATAATATTTGCTCAAAATTGCTACCACCGACAGTAATGCAAGCTTGGTAGCGTCGGTGGAGTGATTGGCGAACAGATTCAAATACGCCGGGTATTTCACGCACGCCACCATTGTCAGCCAATCACGCCATATGTAGAGGTCGCCAAGCATGCGTGACTGTTGGTGGATGCGTTTCCAGCAACTGTTTTAACATTTTCTGCACGGAATCACTCGTTAAGTATGCTGCTAATGAACATTTTATGTTTCCGTAAATGTGTTATGTTTTTGTGTTTATGCCTCAACGCGTCACTTCCGCCCATATATTCCTATACAGTAATTGTTTGTTTTAGTGAGCTCTACCACCCCTCAATGTTTGTCCCATGATTTTAGAATCATCCTGTATAGATAGCATTAATGTTATCTAAAATTGTTACAGAAACATTCATTACAAGAACATTTTGTGTTGAGAATGTCCATACCACTGTAAGATTTAACAGCAACACAGACAATAGTAATTTTATACGTCCACGCACTAAAACGCCACAGCATTTTTATCGAAAGACAATGATTATTTTCATTAAATATATTTTTAGTTAATTTATACATTTAAGGTAGCAAACAGAAAGTTTGATTTGCGGTATCTGTATCACAACCTAGCGAAAAAAATAATAATAATTTTAACACTAAATATTTACGGCACAGATAAATTAAATACAATTTACAAGAATGTTTAACTTGACGAAACGGTAGAAGCACTTGGGAAAGAAACTGGCTGGCTCGGTTACCACGAGCCATTTTTATCTCCAACGCCTATAACCAGTGTTGCCAAGCTATTGTCGTGGCCAGAAGGCAACACAACGGCACTGCATTGTCCGCTGTGCTCTACTAGTCTAGATACCGCCTAAATGCAGAATACACTCGTACTGGTGCACTATGAAGCCGAGACTGAAAACCACTCCATTGAAATCCAGTGGTGTAACAAATAAGGAGACTTCGTATCAATTAACCCTTCCTAAGTTTAAGCAATGACACTAGAATTATTGGAAATGGACACACAAACTGTTTTTGTTCACAGAAATGCGTTGATATAGTGTATACAATATCTAATACTTGCATTAGCAGTAATGTGCCTCACTTAATACGGGACATAAATTCTTATTTTAAAATTAATTTTTGCAATAACTACTGTTGATAATATATATATGTACACACACACATCTTCGCTTCTCCGTTACAGATATTCTCGATCTCTTGTACAACGTGTAATATAGATTTTTATCACCAAAATGAAATTCACGAGAGAAGCGAAAATGTCCTTTAAGAGAGGTGTCTAAAGTTGGAGAGGTTTTTTTGCAACTGCATTCACTGTAATATTTTTGGTTATCTCAGTGACTGAATTTTAGTCACTTAGTAATGATTTATTTAAATTTATAATAACACTGAGTTCCACAACATTGTGCAGTCATTCACAGTATAATAAAGGGGTGTCTTTTAAGAATTCCCAAGTGTCTAAATTATTTGCAAATTTCGATGATAGTTTATATTTTGTCGCACGGTAGTTACAGCGATTTGGAAAAAGTACGAAACCAGTGCAATAATAACTTTTACCCCTTATTTTAGCGTCTAGGCTGTTCACGGTAAAGTGAACACTTTTGAGATCCTAGTTACTTTTTCCTGTCAGCCGTTTTTTATCCTTTAACAACCTTTCAAAATTAATATTGTCATGTAAGTAATAAACACAATGTGTATATCCCACTGCACTCGGAAGTTAATGTCTGAGGCTAAATTAAAATATATTAATTGACTATTATTCCAAATGAGAATTTTGAATTTCGAATCAAACAAATGTCAAAAATTGGTTTTTAAAAGCTGATTTGAGATGTCTTTCTTTATGAGTGCCATGAAAAGCTTTCTTCAAAATCGACACTTAACTCGTCTGAAATTAAGAATTAAATTCTAACTATTTTAAAAGCGAATTATATTGTAAAAGTAAAGGGAAACCAAAATTGAATTACGTATTAAATGTCCAAGAAAGTTTTTTATGCTATGCTTATAACACAAGAAATTATTTTAAGCTGTAGCACAAGTTATTATTTTTGTACTATTTAAAATGTGTTCCCATAATATATAAATTTAAAATTTCCATAGTTCCGTTAATTTTTTAACTATAAAATTCCTCTATTTTACTTGTTTATCAAGCCACTGTATAAAATCACACCACGAAATTATGTATTATGCTAAATATATGTTAAGATATTTTGATCATTGAAACAGCATAAGAGAAAAAAGTTACAAGAGAATGTTACCAAATTTGATTCCACAGAAAACTGAAAAGCGAAAACTACCTAATGCCCAATAAAAATGTTAAAATATAATATTTTGTATATTTTTTACTGCTTTAATCATTTTATAATTAAAAGTTATGAATTTTTAGTTGAATATAATGATACATATTAGTGAAATTTAAATCTTCAGACAATTTTTAGGATATTTCCTATAAATTCTATTATTACCAAAAGTTTGTGTTCGTGTTAATAAACTACAATTTATAATAATTNTACAGTTTTAGGATATTTCCTATAAATTCTATTATTACCAAAAGTTTGTGTTCGTGTTAATAAACTACAATTTATAATAATTTGTTTGGGAATACAAGAATAATATGATAGGTTTTTAATTAATGATTTAACATAAAAAAGGAAGCAGTTCAAGTGTAAGAAAAATGGTTCCCCCAATCTAATGAGTACTGAACACGCCACTATCACGTTACATTACTTCTGTAACTAATGTAATGCCATTAAACTCTGTACATAATAAAAAATTAAAAAATAAATATTTATTTTTATATATGCAACATAAAATGAAGTTTCGAAGGATGCACTGCAGAGCAACACAAGACATGTTAAGAATTTTGGCGAGAAAATCCTATGAGATCAATAATTTAGCCCACAGATAGTGGCAAATGTAATATCAAGTTAATTGCACAAACTGAAAAATAAACTAACCAAATGGATATGGTAGGGATACATTCTTCAGTCTTTTTTTCAGAGTGACAACAGTATGTGAAATGACGCACACAGAACCGCAGTTCATTGGAAATATGTCCCAGATGTACGCCAATGGTAGGTTGTCCCAGTGTATTCTCAAATACGAGTCCGGTCGTCCACAACTGCGCCACCACGCTTAGTTAGCAGTTAATATACCCGATTTTCACGAACAAATGATAATAAACACCAGAGTGGGGTAGATAAGTACAAATGGAGCATATATCATTAAGGAACCAATACCATAGTTATCCTGCTAATGCCAGTGGCACTGTGCAGAGGCGAGTAGACAATCACAAAAACTCGACTACAAGCTGTCCAATGTAATTACACTTTATTCACACATTTGGGTTGAAAGCACGGGAACAGAGTGTCTGTTCAATGTCTCTGTTCAAAGTGTCTGTTCAAACTGTCCGCCGCCGTCGGCCACACAGGCGGTGCAGCGCTGAAGCATGTTGAGACGCACAAGTTGCAAAGGTTTCCGGCGTAATGAGCTCATCCTCCGTGTTAAGTGGTGTGGCGTACACCATCGATTTTATGTGGCCTCACAGCCGGAAGTCAGGTGGTGTGACGTCAGGTGAGCGTGGTGGCCATGCTATGGGGCCTCCCATACTTATCCGCCGATTCGGGAAGTGCATGTCGAGGTGCCGGTGAACCGCAATGGCGAAGTTATGAGGGGACCCGTCCTACTAAAACCACATCGCCTCACGAGCATCTAAAGGAACTTCCTCCAAGTATTCCTGTAACACGTCCTGCAGGAACTGTAGTTACGTAGCACCTCGGAGACTGCGACCGTGCGGTACTGAGCTGTGTTATCAGGCACGCAGACCCACGCACAGGCTGGTTACAATGCCACGTACACAAGGTTGCATACCCACCCCTGCACATTGCCATTGCCATTAGCAGGTTAATGATGGCCGCTAGACTATTGGTTCCTTGACGAAATATGCTTAATTTGTACTTATCTACCCCACTATAGTGTTTATTGTCATTTGTTCGTGAACATCATATATTGCTTAAGGAATTACTTACGTACTTACAAATATTCCTCGTGTTATATTTTCTTTACCTAGTTTATGTTTCACGTACTCAACTTCAATAGGATATAAACTGACCACTACTAGGTTGGAATTAAAATTAAATATGCACATAAATATAAATTTACATTTATACACACCTATCATATATACACAAAAGTTTAAGATTAATGCAGAAAACGTCGATCAACTGCATCTACAATTCATAGTTCAGATTATATTTATTAGTTCCAGAAAAAAAAACTGGTGACAAACCGGCCCTTACATGTTCAGTTAGTTGCTCATTCTAATTTAAAACACTAAGTATTTCGTCACATCGTCCTTCGAGATTGTCTTTTTTGGCAGGAAAAAATTGTAAATGCGAATGAACTCTACAAATTGAAACATAATAATGCTCACAGGTTTGCGTTTGCAAAATTTTTATATGAGCTTTAGCGTAAATGCTGGTTTCCCGCTGAAAATAATGCTGACATAGGAGGCCTGATTGCTTACTGCCTCCAGACTTTAACTTATAAAAACAAGCATTACGAATATTCGCAATTCTTGAGGAAACTGCAAATACACACACACAAACATCTGTGTTCTGTTTTGAATAAGTGCGTTGGATACCGCTCTTTCATTTCTTTACGCCAGTCGCTGATTCTTCAATTGTAAATCCATCGCTAATCTCTTTCGCACTGTGTTACATATCTCTAGACAGGCTTCGATAGGCATATCGGTGTTCTCCTGGTATAAAGTGGCGTAAGATCCGAGTGCAACAGGATGATGAAAATAAGCCTAGCCGCTGTTAATTTCTGAAAAATAGTGTTCTTCGTCAAATAATTATAACGTAATCGCTTTAAGGTATAAGTGATTTGGTGACGAAACTCAGATGTGGATGTGAAAATGTAGTTCTTATGGCATGTTGAAAAATTCGGTTTAATTTTATGCTCCATGAACGTGCCCATCGTTATGAAACGTTCTTAATATCTTCCATGTTAATACTCGTATTATAAACGATTTTATTGTGGAGAAGTATACCTTATTGATGTCACACTTGGCTATTCAAAATTTATGGCTGTATTTACTACAGCTTTTTTATGTGTGCCGTGTTTCGTATCTAGTAAAGCCTTAAAAAATTTATCTTCGGCTATATATTTTTGGGTTTTATTTAAAGCTTTTAATAGAAAACTAAAATAATTCCTTTAATGTTTTAAAATGTATAGTTCGTCTGAACTGACGTTAAATTAATTTGTTTACTTCGACATTTCAGAGTTGCTATATAGTATTTGGAATAACATAAATTTTCTGAACAATGTAAATAGTGAATTCCTACGAATTAGGTTTAAGATTTTAGTACGAATGAATCCTTATCTTTTTCAAGTGGTCTTGTAGATTTTTCGTGCTTATTACTGGGTGTTCAATTGAAACAAATTCAATTTACCTGATGGCATGGCAAAAGATACCAGCTCTTGTTATCTAAAAATACATAATTAATTGTTGCATGATACATTTGAATCGAATTAATTATCTGAACTACAACTCTCATTAGTGTAATTTGTATTTTTATTTTAAAAGTCTGTCTACACAGCGTGAAATGAGATCATGCATTTTGGAACGTATTTTAAAAGAAACATCATGTTGATGATGTGTAATTTTTTACCAGTTAAGAAAATACAAAAATAAGTAAGTTTCTGAGAGACTAAATATCGTTTCTGATTTAAAAGATTGAAGAGCATTTTAAAACAATATTTTATAGATTATTTGAAATTTGAGAATAGAAATAAGTTATTTTTTAAAGCTCGCTGTAAAATAACTTATGTCTACCAAATGTCTACAGATATTTAAAGTTTATAATGTGTTACCCGTTCGACGCATATCAACTCGTTGTTAAGTTCATGGCAATATTAATGTTACATTTCAAGGAAGGTTGTACAGTTGGCAGAAGGAACCAACTAGTCTATACTACAGTGATGGATTTCGTTTGAACATAACAAGCCTTACGATCAAATACCCATGTCCTAGACGGACGCGAAACCACGATTTTCTTCTGCTCACTTCTTTGAAGGCACTCTACCTTAAGCTGCCTACGATGGCTAAAGCGATATTTTCGTCCTCGTTACACTGAGAGTTCCTTCACACAGCTGAATTATGTATGCCCTTAAGGGAAATGGTGCACGAAAACCGTATGTTTACCTAATTTTGTCACAAATTGTTTTCCAGAAGTTTTTTTCCTCAGAACTTTGGGCACAAACACATAAATAATAATTCTGAACACCTTATTTTATTGTTAGATATTCACAGCCTTTATTATTCACGGAACACTAATGACAGATAAGACAAAATATCTTATTTTTCATCTTCCAACAGTACTCCGAGAATAATAAAGGCAGTGAATATCTTACAATTTAAGAAGGTGTTGAAAATTATTATTTATGTCTCTACGTGCAAAAAATTTCGATGACCCTTTTAAAAAACAACTTACGGTGGAAATCAGGTAAACTGCTTTCGTGCACCATTCCCTTTGAAGGGATACCCTAGTAAAATATTGCCTGTAAAATCAGTTTTTTTTGCCTATACGCGTATTTTTAAAGCAAATAAATGTTTTGGGAATACGTTTCGCCAGGATCTACAGCCACCACTTTTTATTTTTATTCTACTAAACACATTGCTAAACATGGAAATCGCTACACCTATAAGTAGGGACACCCGATTTTCGCGAAAAGGTTCCACGATCAGCTGTCTTTCATAACACTTAACCTCAAATCCACTTTCGTCATCGGTTGATCTAGGTGTAACGCGTCTTAGGTGTCTGCCTGCGAATCACATACGCACAGTATCTGAGTGAACTAATCACGATTGGCCTGTCAAGCAAGAGAATGTCTTCTCACAAACACGCGTCGCCAATGAGCAAAAGAAAACTGCTGAAATGCTCGTAGGAGATTGAAATCTAGCATGCGAGGGAATCTTTTAGCGAAATTCGGGTGTGTCTACCTATAAGGTATCATCCATTTGCAATAAAATCAAGGTCACATACGGTACCAACCGCGCAATGCAACTGGCTAAAGTGACGTCGCAGAAACGCCACTGTGACACGTGATGTAAGGTGCGCTTGTGGTCAGTAGCTACCCAGCGCTCAGAAGGGTCATGCAATAGGCTGGGAGGACAGGAGTCTGGGCGTTAAGTGGCAGATCACTACAGTATGCCGCGGAGTCGATCTCGCAAAGAACATCACCACACAGACACATTTGAACGGCGTCGTATGGTCGTGCTGCACGAAGTCGGATGGTCCGCTCGTCATCTCGGCCTTGCAGTCACCACTGCGATACGAAGTGCGCAGGCGTGGATGCGTCACGTAGAGCAGGCACTGGTCCTGCAAGACGCGCTAAAAATAGAGAAGATCGTCGCATCCTCAAACGTGCAGTAGCAAAGCGTGGCAACACATACAGAGAGGGCCTGCGTCAGAAATCTAACTCTGACCTTTCAGCTGCAGTCAACAGCCTTCACGATTCGTCTTCTCCGTCAATTAGGAATTTGGACGGGAAGGAAATAGGTATGTGGGGTAGCACAAAAAACCAAGGTCGCAAATTTAAAAAAAAAATATTTTTTTTTGTTTGCTAATTTCGTCCTTTTTGGCGGACCCTACCAATCGGCAGACGGAAAGCGGTACATGATTCCTCGCTCCTCCCGTCGTCCCAATGCGATGGCGAGCGACGGAGCAAGCCCGTGCCTATTTTCGAAACGAACCGCGGCGAAACTATCCGGTGAAATTTGGCATCGCAGCAGTTCGCCTGACGTCGCCCTCGACGAACGAGCCAACAGCCGCGCTGCCGCGGTAGTGCGCCCCGCCGCCGCCAGAGGCGCTGTTGCCACCGTGGAACTAGAGACCCTCTTGTTAGGAGAAGGCCGACTGAAAATGTGACGCCATGAGTGTGACATGTCGTACCGAATGCTTGTTTAGTAGGCACTCGAGGAATTTAGAATCACGCGAACATGTACGAGGTGCGTTAGAAATTAGTTATACTTATGGCACAGGATAGCAAGTTCATGAGCATAAAGGATAAAGGTAACGGGTCATTCTGATTTTATACATGGATCTCAGAATTAAGTTGACAACCGGCTTGAATATGCGCGGGCTGTTCACCATATCTCCAACAATCACCAATTCAACTTTCTTGTCACGCGAGGGATCATGGCCACCAAGGGTACGGTTAAAAGGAAATTCTTCGATTACATTGCTATGCAATTACAGTAAGTCGTACCCATGGTGAAGTATTTCCGATGTGCAATTCCTCTACCCGAGTTTATTCGTAGCGGCACCCGGGCAGTGTACGGGTTATGTGGGATCAGTCCCTGTCATGAACGATTTATTCATTTTTCGCTATTAGTCACCTTTACACTATTAGACGAAATTTTTCTCAGTACACATTATAAATAATAGCTTAGCTGGACATAATTTATTAATTTTTTGGTTAATGATTGCGGGGATGAAATTAATGATATTTATAGAAATATTACTAGCAGCTGTTGTTAAGAAATACAAGACTTTATAAAATGTGCAAATTAACGTCCTACGTCCTAAAATGAAAATAAAAAAATATCTGTGGTGTATGATATGGCGAAAATTCCACAAATTCAATATGACGTGGAATGGTCTCCATTGATCCTACGACAGTTTAGAATGTCTGCAGAGTTCCTTTGATGTGGGCGTAAACATCCTCTCATTGGCTGCGCGAGAGGTTCTGGGAGTGGGCACTGCGTCTGATTGGCTACTGCGTACTGCGAAGGGTTCCCTACTGGCCGCGCTCGCGCAGGCGTTGACTGGGCGAATGGCTTCCCGACATTTCTCTGGCCAGTGACGCCGTTTTGCTGCGTGCACGCTCGGTACAAGCGCGTTGTTTCAACCATGCATTCGCGTTATTATTTGGCATGAGGCCGAACTTCACGATGCTGTTTATGCTCGATCCGCCGTCGTTTCTCCGTTGGGTGCTGCCTGAATGCGAATCTGAAGCCACTCCCTTTCCGGCTGAACTGCACGTGATTAGGGCACACGAGTGTGAAGTGGTCGTTTATCGGCGCAGAGTTACCGAGGGCGTGTCGAATAAAGCATGGATAAATAACAAACCAATTGCAAAGGTGTCCCGAAATAACAACGCGGATTTTGCAGGTCCGTATTGGTGACTCGGCGATTNGCGCTGACTGGGCGAATGGCTTCCCGACATTTCTCTGGCCAGTGACGCCATTTTGCTGCGTGCACGCTCGGTACAAGCGCGTTGTTTCAACCACGCATTCGCGTTATTATTTGGCATCAGGCAGAACTTCACGATGCTGTTTATGCTCGATCAGCCGTCGTTTCTCCGTTGGCTGCTGCCTGAATGCGAATCTGAAGCCACTCCCTTTCCAGCTGAACTGCACGTGATTAGGGCACACGAGTGTGAAGTGTTCGTTTATCAGCGCAGAGTTACCGAGGGCGTGTCGAATAAAGCATGGACAAATAACAAACCAATTGCAAAGGTGTCCCGAAATAACAACGCGGATTTTGCAGGTCCGTATTGGTGACTCGGCGATTGGCTCTTAGCGAGCGGCATGGGCGGAGAAGCCCGACATATGGCGTTGTTTACCTGGGACACGAGCTGGCCG